>CM076582.1:537586000-537802477 GCA_034641835.2 Pinus albicaulis | reverse complement strand
AAGGAAGACTCCTATTAGGACTGTCTCAGTCCAGATGTCTTTTCTTCTTCACGTAGCCACCTCAAAGACTCCTAACATGATTCGGATAAGGAAAGACATTATTCCTAAATTGTTGTAATTACTGTTACGTGCATTTGCTTTATAAACTCTTGGGAGACCGAGAGCTATGTTAGAGATTTTATGTTAGATTTGCTGCTAGATTTTGTTTAAACTCTGTGTTACGTTCCTGAAGACGCAGAGTGTTATGTTCAAACTATTGCATCGTTAATGGAGTAGACAAAGTTATTTTGAAGGCGTGATTTAATTTGGAGTTGAATGCCGTCAAGTGGTAGAGGGCCCCTGCCTCTTGCACGGATTTATTTTGCATAAATTAGATAAGTTTTCCTAGCTGCCTTTACGTTTTGCATTTGAATTGGTAGTTGTTTTTTTTAGCTACTGTAGTCGTATTCATTCTAGCTCTTCCACAAGAAGACACTCTTCCAACAGATTAAAATGATGAATGTTGAATGACTATAGTATTGTAGGATTAGGAGTTGAATTTATAGTTGTTTTAACTAGCTACTGTAGTTATATTCGTTCTAGCTCTTCCACAAGAAGACACTCTCCCAACAGATTACAATGATGAATGATGAATAGCTATAGTACTATAGGATTTAGTTGTAGTTTTTGCTATTCACTATCACAGTTACACTTGTTCTAATCACTCTTCCACAAGAAGAAACTCTTCCAAGAAATTCTTAAGAAGTTCAAGACATGACTGTGATAATGAATGATTTAGTTGTGTGTTTGTACTAAGTATCATCCCTATTCTTGCTCTTAAACGCTTGCCCAAGACATCATAATGACGAGTAGGGTATGGATGTGATAACTTAGTTTTTCATTTGCTTTCAGTCCATTTGCTTTCAATTGCATACAAGTACACAGTCAGAATTGTTCTACCTCTTCCAAAAGAAGGAACTCTTCCAAAATATCACTAATGATGAACAAACAGATTGTGTAACTTCATAGATTAATGCATGTTAGTATAGTTAGAACAACTCCGGAGTTTCATTGAATTTAATTCATGATCAGTTACTTCATTTCAAGTTTGATGATGACTTATAGTTCAAGCATTGTTCTAGTTTAGTAGCATCTTAGGTTCATTCTTAGATTAACTCATTGCACTTGCATCTCATATTTAAATTGTCATCCATTGCACAATAGATTACTCTAGTTGTTAGGATTAACAAGACAGCCTTCATTATTCACAAACATCTTCTTGTTCTAAAAACTACAAATGATCTATAGCCATAGGAACAGAAGACAACATCACTATAAGGTCTGAAACCTCTCTGTAATTTCCTCATCATTTCATAAGCAGAGCTCTTCCTCAAAAGAACTATTTTGAACAAGAAACCAATAACTCTTTGAGTATAGGTTCTGTGACATTCAATTAAATTACAGAATAGAACTAGGAATTAACCATAGAATAGAAAAGCTTAGGACAGAGTATTGCATCATTAGTGTTTAAATGTTTAGTTAGAGGATTTGCATATTTAGTGATCATTTCTCAAGTTTAGTTTGTGTCATTTGCCTAAAAAGTCATTATCAAGCTTTTGCTTTTATTTAGTCATAGTTTAGATTCTGCTTCAGTGTTTCCAATTGCATTTGCCATTCCATACATTAGGCTTAACTCTGTTTTTGACCACCAACTTCTTTCCATTAGTTTTCTAGGTATTTTCATTGTGAGCATAAAACATCAAAAGACCAAAAACATCATAAATCAACATAAAAGACCAAAAACATCACAAAACACTACACACAACGCATTAGGAAACAAGCACCTAGGTACATATGGTACACTTCACTTCAGCAGTTTACAAATCCTAGTTGACAATTAAACGAGCTCAATTTAGGAGACTAGATTGAGACCAAACATTTTGGCGCCGTTGCCGGGGAAGTGAAAACTAGGTAACCTTTGTTTCTTAGCATCCAAAAACAATTTTATGCGTAGGGAGAGAGATTCAAAGGGAAGATTTATAAGCAGCAGAGGCAGAAGTTTGACATCTAGAACACCACTTGTTTCATCTAGATCCAGAGCTAGTACACCTTCAACTCAAACCCATCTTCTATCCTTTACTGATCCTGGACTTCTAGAAGATCTAAGGTCACCTATTCCATTAGAGAAACCTTCCACTTCATCCACTAAACCTGCCATAGAAGAAGATCTAAAGACTCCTGTTAGGGACACAAATCTTTCTACTTCTACAGGAGAGTCAACCATGGCAGAAGAAGGAGGAGGAGGAGTTGTTAATGGAGAACATACATTATTTGGAGGAGGTAGAGGTAGAGGTAGAGGAGAAGGAGGAAGAGGAGAAGGAGGTAGAGGTGCAGATGGAGGAAGAGGGAGAATAGGAAGCTCTTTTGGGTTCCCTATACTTGATGAAGAAACCAATACAACTATGAAAAACATTTCACCTTCCGTCCTTCCAAACTTCTATGGACTTAAAACTGAGGATCCTGAAACTTTCTTATTCGAATTTGAAGTGCTGTGTAGGACTTATGACTACTTACAAGATGCTCAAAAACTGAAATTATTTCCCTCAACTTTGAAGGGAACAACATTGAAGTGGTTTATGAGTTTAAACAATAGTTCTATTAGAACATGGGAAGACATGAGACAAGCATTTCTAGAGAGATACTTGGATTATTGTATGCCAGTTAATCATAAGGAAGAAGTGTTCAAGATGTTACAAAAAGAAGATGAAAACTTAGAAGATTTGTTGGAAAGATTTAAATACAACATAAAAATGGCACAAATGGAAAACCTAGATCAAGACACTTTAAAAGCTCTTTTGTTGAAAACAATTAGGGATGAATGGTTGGATATCCTTAACATGATGGGAAAAGGGGATATATCACAACTCACATTACTTGAAATATCTGAGTTATGTATCAACCTTTCAAGAGGGAAATCTAAAACTGTCAAAGGTCCAAGAGATCCCGCTCTTGCAAGGGCAAGTAAGTCTGCTTCTGGGACAGTAAGTAGATCAGAAATAGGACACATGCTTGATGATTTTAAATCTGACATCTTAGGGAGTCTTAGTGAACAAATAGACACCCCCAAGATACAAAACAAGCAAAAGGCTGAATCTGATGCCTTGGCAATCTTTTGTCCCAAATGTAGGAAGAAACATGCCTTGAGAGAGTGCCCTTTGGATGTAAAAGTTGTAGAAACCTGTGTTATTTGTTCCGAGAAACATGAGACCAAGAATTGTCCTTCTCTTCCTGGTCTCAAGGCTGTTTTTCAAGAAGAAACTCCTACATATTCCACAGAATCTCTTAACTTTGTATCTAGAAGACCTTGGCAGGGACCTCAGACACAGGGATTTCATGATCAAATGTATAATCAACCTCCACCTTGGAATTCTTGGCAGCAACCTTGGCCCCAATTTCAAAATCAATCTCAAGCTTGGGCACAAGGATCACAAGGTCCCTTTGGAAGATACTCTCCATATTATCAGTATCCACCATCCTATCCACCATATCTACATTTTTATCCTCAAAATCCTCAACAAAATTTTCCTCAAAATCTTCAACAAAATTTTCAACAAAATCCTCAACAACATCATCCGAACCAATCTCATCTAAATCAACCACTTCCATTACCATTCCCTCAAAAATCCAATCAATTGCCAGCTCAGCCCATACCAAACCCCAATAATAAGAACCCTCAGAATACATACATGATAGAAGGACAACAATTTCCAACTTATTTAATTACTCCTCTAGACCTTAGTGATGTTCAACTTAGGTCTGGCAGGATACTTGAAAAGAGGAAATCTTCTGTGATCATACAAGAACAAGATAATTCTGAGGAAGACTCCCTACGGGTTAATAAAAGTCTTGAGGAAGATACATCCTTTCAAGACCAAAACATTGAAAAATTGAAACAAAAAGATCCAATAAATCCAACTCCAATATTAGAGCAACCATCCACATCTACTTCTATACCTCCCTTTCCGGAAAGACTACAAATTGATAAAGGTGTAGAAAAACAAATAATGGTGCCTAATTATGATTTATTAGATGAATTGAGAAATGTTTGCATTAAAATTCCATTATTGCAGGCCATCAAGGAAATCCCAATTTTAGCCAAAACAATAAAGGAGTTGAGTATGAAGACAACAAAGAAAAGAATAAGAGAAACCAAGAAAATTCAACTGGTAGGACAAATAGCAGATATTATGATGGGTAAGACTACTATTCCAAAGTACCTTGACCCAGGAAATCCAGTTGTCAAAATTCACATCAATGGAATTGAAATTCAAAACACACTCATTGACTTAGGAGCAGCAATAAATATCATGAGTAGACAAATCATGGACAACCTGAAACTTCCTAATCTTCTCTTTACACCCACACTATTACAATTAGCAGATAGATCTGTGATCAGACCAGATGGGGTAATAGAAGACATTCCAGTGTCCCTAGACTCTTGGGAGTACCCCGTGGATTTCATGATCCTGACACCCAAGAATAATCTAGGAGGCCATCCTGTCATACTAGGAAGACCTTGGTTGGCTACAGCTGATGCTTTTATTAGTTGTAGGTCCGGTGATATGTATATTTCTGATGGAAGTTCAACAAAGAAATTCACTTTATATCCTCCACCTAGGACAATTACAGATCTAGATGACACTCAATGGATAGAGGATGAAGAATATTTACAACCACTCTTCACAATTTCAGAAATTAGTGAAGATAATCAAATTCTGAATACTCTAGAAAAATTTGAATCTTCTCCAGAACACAAACAAGAATCATTTCAAGAGGGATCCAATATTGAGTTCTTGTCATCTAGACAGATGTCTCTTCATTCTATGGACAAATTTGGCAGCTCTACAAGTGAAATTTTTCCAGGAAAAACCTTGAACATAAACAAAAACCTAGAAAAATCTCAACAAGAAGAGTTAGTCAAAGTATTACAGAGACATTCTTCTGCATATGCATGGGAATACACCGACATGAAAGGGATAAGTCCCAAGACTTGTACTCATCACATCTATATAGAGGCAAATTGCAAACCAATCAGACAGCCTCAAAGACGGATGAATCCAAATCTTAGGGAAATTGTCAAGGAAGAATTACAAAAATTGCTAAATGTTAATTTTATCTATCCTATTTTAGATAGTCAGTGGGTTTCTCCTTTAGTGATTGTGCCTAAGAAAAATGGAAAATGGAGGGTGTGTGTTGACTACCGAGAACTGAATAAAGCTACTCTTAAAGACCATTTTCCCTTACCTTTCATAGATCAAGTATTAGATACATTAGCAGGTAAAAAGTACTTTTCATTCCCGGATGGATTTAGTGGTTACAATCAAATCCAAGTAGCACTTGAAGACCAAGATAAAACCACATTTACTTGTCCTTGGGGTACCTATGCCTACCGAGTATTGCCATTTGGGTTATGCAATGCACCCGCAACATTCCAAAGGGCAGTATTAGGAATTTTTTCTGATCTGATACATGACTGTGTAGAGGTGTACATGGATGATTTTACAGTTTATGGGGATACATTTGAAGAGGCTTTAGAAAACTTGGAAAAGTCTTAAAAATATGTCAAGAAGCAAACCTTTCTCTTAGTCATGAAAAATGTTTTATGATGTTCACCGAAGGTATTGTTTTAGGGCACCACATTTCAGGGGATGGGATTAGAGTTGATGAGGCGAAAGTTGAAGTTATTTCTAACCTATCCATTCCAAGTTGTCAAAGAGATGTTAGAAGTTTTTTAGGATTTACAGGGTATTATCGGAGATTTATAGAAAACTTCACCAAAATAGCATCTCCTCTCTTCAAATTACTCACCAAAGATTGTGAATTTAAGTGGACTTCGGATTGCCAGTTAGCTTTTGAAACCCTGAAAACCAAAATTTCTGAAGCACCTATATTAAGGGGACCTAACTGGAAGTTACCTTTTCATATCTCGACAGATGCTTTCGATACAGCTCTAGGAGCAGTATTGGGACAAAAATATTTAATTCCCTATGCCATCTATTATATCAGTAAAAATTTGACTCCTGCAGAGTTAAACTATACTGTAACTGAAAAAGAGTTTTTAGCCGTTGTTCATGCCATTAACAAATTTAGACACTATATAACAGGCTATGAAACTTTTGTTCACACTGATCATTCTGCAATTAGATATTTAATGAATAAATCAATTACTAATGGAAGAGTTATAAGATGGTTGTTATTATTGCAAGAATTCAACATTACTATTCTAGATAGGCCTGGAAAACAAAACACTGTGGCTGATTTCCTGTCTAGAATTCAAAATACCAAAGATGACACTCCGGTTGAAGATCAATTTCCTGATGAATATCTTTTTGCAATCTCTACTCAAACTCCATGGTTTGCTGATATTGCCAATTATTTAGTTTCATGAAAATTTCCTTCAATTATGAATGCAAGGGATAAAAGAAAAATCATTAATGATAGTGCAAGATATTCATGGGTCACTAATGAGTTGTACAAGACAGGTCCAGATTTGATTATTAGAAGGTGTGTTCGTGAAGATGAGATGCCTGAAATTCTCAAGGCATGTCATGATGAACCTTGTGGCGGACACTTTGCAGATAAGAGGACAACCTATAAGATCCTTAACTTAGGATATTATTGGCCATCTTTGTTTAAAGATGCAAGGGAGTATGTCAAAAGGTGTGACAGTTGTCAAAGGGTAGGGAAACCTTCTCCTTCAGGTGAGATGCCATTACAACCTCAGGTACACATTGAACCTTTTGAAAAATGGGCTTTGGATTTTGTAGGACCTATTAGTCCTTCATCAAGACAAAAGAAATATATATTAGTTTGCACTGATTATGTTACTAAATGGGTAGAAGCTAAACCATTACTTGTTGCTAATGAATCATCTGTAGTTAATTTTCTTTTTGAGGATATTTTTACCCGTTTTGGTGTCCCAAGGGAAATTGTTACAGATCAAGGAGCTCAATTTACATCAAGGCTAGTGGAGCAAATGATGGAGAAGTACAAAATCAGACATAGAACATCTACTCCTTATCATCCACAAGCAAATGGTCAAGCGGAATCCACTAATAAAGTTATTGAAGGAATCCTAACAAAGACTGTTCATCTACATAGAAGAGATTGGGTAGATAGGCTTCCTGAAGCCTTGTGGGCCTATAGAACTACATGGAAAAATACAACAGGCCATACTCCTTATGAGCTTGTTTATGGAAAGCAAGTTTTGTTTCCCATAGAGTTCCAAATTCAAACATTCAAGATGGCAGTTCTGCTAGGACTTGATCTAACGGAGGCACAAAAGCATAGACTGGAGCAAATTAATGAATTGGATGAGATCAGACAAGATGCAGTTCAGAAAACAAGTCTAGTCCAACAGCAAAGAGCTAGATGGCATGACAAGTACATCAAGGAGAAGAAATTTAAAGAGGGTGACTGGGCTCTCTTGTTTGATTCAAAATTCAAGGATTTTCAAGGGAAATTTCAGACACATTGGCTTGGTCCATATGAAATTGTTCGAATTTTTGATAATGGGGCAGTAAAAATCAGAACTATAGATGAAGAAGAGGTCACTTTTCTTGTGAATGGTCATAGACTGAAGCTATACCACAAGCCACTCTCAAGAGAAGAGTTTGTCAAGAAGTTCCAAAAAGACAATGATGTGAAGTTAATGAAGAAGAGTCTATCTTCTTCATCAACTTGATTAAATTTTCTGAAGCATTTCTCTTTTGAAAAAAAAAATAAAAAATAAATTAAAAAAATAAAAAATAAAATAAATAAATAAAAATAAAATAAAGGTATAAACATGAAAACCAATCATTGATTGGCATGTTTATACAGAAAAGATAGGGTGAAAATCAGAGTTTCTCTGACACTCTAACTTTTCCCATTTTTGTTTTTATAAGCAGCTGTTATAAAAATCATAAGTTCAGTTCCATAGTGATTATGATTCATTTCATCTCACTCCATTTACTTATTCATCCATACTCCATCTCATCCATCATTCACATTTCACTCCATTCCACATTTCACTCATCTCATTTCATCTTCCATTCATTTCATTTTCATGTCAAAATACAAAATTTGATATCTTGCTGTAAGTGAATAAAATATGTCATGAATTGCAGTACAGCCCTTATGTTCCTTCATTTCATTTCATGAACTGAATCCATTCCATTCCATTATTCACTTCATACATATCATAATCCATCATCCATTTTCATTCATACCACATAACATTTCACCCATACTCCAAAAACATTCCATTTTCATGATTAAAGTGTTCTACAGGAACATTCTGCAGCTCAGTGGACATTCTGCAGCTGATCAGCCTTTCTGCAGCCCGACAGTATTTTCGCAGCTATAAACCCTGAAGGCATCAATCAGCAGACATCAGAATTACAACAAAGTGACCCAGTGTATTCATGAATCAAAAACATCAAGAAAATTATGAAGACTCCTCCAGAGATGAGCAGAGAAGACAAAGGCTACAAAAATCAAATAAAGGGCAGAGGTAACAAATTTAAATTACGATGGCATTTCATAAAAGTTTAGCATAGTTTAGTTGTGGATTATTCGAAAAGGTTGTTTTAATTGTTTTTATTGATCAAACACCAACAAACCCTCTACAGACTTTGTATTAAAATTTTCCATTTCAAATTTCATATCCGATAGCATCTAAGCGGTTAATTGGCCGAGGTGTTTGAATTTTCCACGTCTCTTAACCAAATCATTCAATGATTGATTCCCTCTGCCGTCGTAAAATCCTCCGCCGTCCCTTCAATCATTAATACAATCCCTCCACCTCACTCCACTACTCCATTCCGAGACCACTTCCATAACTTCATTCCGTAGCCAGCATTCCATTCCGAAGACGGAGATATTATTATCACCGAAAGCAGAGCCAAAGGATATCAGTTTGAATAGCATTGAGCATTGTAAACGTAGAGCAGAGTAGAAGGGTAAATTTGGAAGTGTAACAGTGTGAGGACTTAAAGCCACTTGATCCCGTGGGCAGATAAAATACCACTGTGGACGGAGTTTGAAGCATTTTCACTATCAACACAGAATTGTAGCAGTGTGAGTTTGAAGTCTTTTGTTACCAAAAGACAGAGGTGTTAAAATTGAAGTCTTTTGCTACCGGAGACAGAGGTGTTGTAGTGATTGAGTGTGAAGACTTTTGCTACCAGAGACAGAGGTGTTGCAGTTTGAAGACTGTTGTTACCAGAGACAGAGATGTTGCAGCGTTGAATTTGAAGTTTTTTGCTACTAAGAGCCAGAGGTATTGCACAAAAAGAAATTTGAAGTCATCTACCATTTTCAATCAAAGACATTTCAGCTCGAAATTTGAAACTGCTTTCATCATCAAACAAAGGCATAGCACTCCGACATTCAATTGTCAACAGAAGCATATCAGTCCAAGGTTTAGAAGGCATTTGTCATTATCAATCAAAGGTATGTCATTATGAAGTTTGGAGCCATTTTCATTTAAAGCCTGAAGCCATTTCAATCCGAAAGTGAAAGTCATTGTTTTGTGGGTAGAAGAGTGTTAATTTGATATTGAAAAATCATGGGTTTAATTGTAAGGACTGAACCTGTGGGTTCAAAATATTTAGAAGGTTACCCACAATGCAAGGAAATGTTACAACAAATAGGATGGCTTCAATTTTTGGAAAAATTTAATGGCTTCCATAAGGAAGTCACTAAAACATTTGCCAGATCATTTCAAGGAACCGAAGTTGAAGTAGGGGATGTCAAGTTTATTGTCACTGAAGTTTTTATTGCAGAGGCTACAGGATTGTCCAGAACTGGGGAGAGATGGTTTAAAAATAGGGAATTCCACAATGACTCCTGGAAACAAATTTTAAAATCACCAAATATGGATGTTAGTGTATTCAAGAAAGGAATTCCCAGTACTGCATTGAAAAACAAATGGAGAAACATACTACTTCTTTTGCAAAAATTTGTTACATGTGAGGGTAGATATGGGACATTTTATGTCTACCACATTAGACTAATGATGCATTTTCTGGGAGAAGATTTAAACCTACCATATTTCTTGCTTCAAAGTCCGAAGAAGATGGCTTCCTGTGTTCAGAGAAGAATTCAATTTTTAGAGACAACCCTGTATCATCATGGTTTGGTCAAAATTTTGATTGAGCATCATCTAGCTAAAACAAATGATACATGGGATGATTTCTTAATAAGAAATCATTTTGAAGAAGCAAAAGAACCATCACCTGAACCACAGCCTACAAAGAGAAGTAGGAAATGGAGGGCTTTAAAAGTTGAAATTGACAAACCAGCCCAAGAAAGCAGTGAGGAAATCATTTTGGAGAAGTTGACTCGAATCAAGAGGCAACTTAAGGAAGAAAAGATAATCAAGGAATCTGTCACAGAGAAAGGAGAGGGATCCTCTCAGCCTAGGAGAAGCCACAGATTAAAGGGAAAACTGAAGAAAACACCAATCAAACAAACAAGGGTAATCAATATAGAAGATGAAGAAACACCCATTGAAGAGGATGATGAAGAGGATTTTTATGAAGGAACCCCTGAAATTGATCCTGCTCAACAGGAAATTTATGATTATGTGGAAACTTTAGAGAGGACAGCTTCAGAAAGCAGAGAGAGAACCCCCAGTCCTCCACTGACTGAAATTGATATATTAAGGAGGGATAGGTATGAGTTGGAATTGTTGAATAGACACATAAAAAATGAGAATGAAATTCTCAAAGATCAAATCAAGCTCAAAACTGATATGAACTCAACCTTATCCCTGCATATAAACAAAGTGGAGAGGACCGATGAGAAGATGAAGACAAGGAACAAAAAGTTAATCAGGGCACTCACAAACCTCAGGTTCAAATTTGTGATCAGGAAACCCAGAAGGCCTCTAGCTTTCAGACAAAGGAGAAGAAGGGGATTAGATGTCCTTGCAGAAGCCTCTGAATTCATAGGATAATTTGCATGAGGACATGCAAAGAGACAGCAGTGGGGGTATGTTGAGCCTCAAATTTGTGTTTTCCTTCACCTCATTTTACCTCATTTTCCCTTGTCCATTTCTATCTTAAACCCAATTGATCAATAAATATAGTTAAAATTACTTCTAGAATGATTTACATGACTGACTTGTTGAATTTTGTGATTTTTGCCATCGTTAAGCATTTTGACCGGAACTAGCTGCAGAATGCAGACATTCCGTAGCTAACCGGCGATTCTGCAGCTACCTTCATGTTTGAGTATGTTCCAGGTGGCCTCTTGAGAAAAACCGCATATGGGCATGATCCACGTCGTGTCTACATGGTTCGTTGCTCGTCATGGAGGAAGAAATGGATTCTGGGTACGGTTATGCACGTGGGAAACACATTTATGAAGGAAGACTCCTACTAGGACTGTTTTAGTCCAGATGTCTTTTCTTCTTCACGTAGCCACCCCAAAGACTCCTAATATGATTCGGATAAGGAAAGACATTATTCCTAAATTGTTGTAATTATTGTTACTTGCATTTGCTTTATAAACTCTTGAGTAGACCGAGAGCTTAGTTAGAGATTTTATGTTAGATTTGTTGCTAGATTTTGTTTAAAAACTCTGTGTTACGTCCTTGAAGACACAGAGTGTTATGTTCAAACTATTGCATCGTTAATGGAGCAGACAAAGTTATTTTGAAGGCGTGATTTAATTTGAAGTTGAATGCCGTCAAGTGGTAGAGGGCCCCTGCCTCTTGCACGGATTTCTTTTGCGTAAATTAGATAAGTTTTCCTAGTTGCCTTTACGTTTTGCATTTGAATTGATAGTTGTTTTGTTTTAGCTACTGTAGTCGTATTCATTCTAGCTCTTCCACAAGAGGAAACTCTTCCAACAGATTAAAATGATGAATGTTGAATGACTATGGTATTGTAGGATTAGGAGTTGAATTTATAGTTGTTTTAACTAGCTACTGTAGTTATATTCATTCCAGCTCTTTCACAAGAAGACACTCTTCCAACAGATTATAATGATGAATGATGAATAGCTATAGTACTGTAGGATTTAGTTGTAGTTTTTGCTATTCACTATCACAGTTACACTTGTTCTAATCACTCTTCCACAAGAAGAAATTCTTCCAAGACATCCTTAAGAAGTTCAAGACATGATCGTGATAATGAATGATTTAGTTGTGTGTTTGTACTAAGTATCATCTCTGATCTCACTCTTAAACGCTTGCCCAAGACATCATAATGACGAGTAGGGTATGGATGTGATAACTTAGTTTTTCATTTGCTTTCAGTTCATTTGCTTTCAATTGCATACAATTACACAGTCAGAATTGTTCTACCTCTTCCAAAAGAAGGAACTCTTCCAAAATATCACTAATGATGAACAAACAGATTGTGTAACTTCATAGATTAATGCATGTTAGTATAGTTAAAACAACTCCGGAGTTTCATTGCATTTAATTCATGATCAGTTACTTCATTTCAAGTTTGATGATGACTTATAGTTCAAGCATTGTTCTAGTTTAGTAGCATCTTAGGTTCATTCTTAGATTAACTCATTGCACTTGCATCTCATATTCAAATTGTCATCCATTGCATAATAGATTACTCTAGTTGTTAGGATTAACAAGACAGCCTTCATTATTCACAAACATCTTCTTGTTCTAAAAACTACAACTGATCCATAGCCATAGGAACAGAAGACAACATCACTATAAGGTCTGAAATCTCTCTGCAATCTCCTCATCATTTTATAAACAGAGATCTTCCTCAAAAGAACTATTTTGAACAAGAAACCAATAACTTTTTGAGTATAAGTTCTGTGACATTCAATTAAATTGCAGAATAGAACTAGGAATTAATCATAGAATAAAAGAGCTTAGGACAGAGTATTGCATCATTAGTGTTTAACTGTTTAGTTAGAAGATTTGCATATTTAGTGAATTCAATTAAATTGCAGAATAGAACTAGGAATTAATCATAGAATAAAAGAGCTTAGGACAGAGTATTGCATCATTAGTGTTTAATTGTTTAGTTAGAGGATTTGCATATTTAGTGATCATTTCTCAAGATTAGTTTGTGTCATTTGTTTAAAAAGTCATTATCAAGCTTTTGCTTTTATTTAGTCATAGTTCAGATTCTGCTTCAGTGTTTCCAATTGCATTTGCCATTCCACACATTAGATTTAACTCTGTTTTGACCACCAACTTATTTTCATTAAGTTTTCTAGGCAGTTTCATTGTAAACATAAAACATCAAAAGACCAAAAACATCATAAATCAACATAAAAGACCAAAAACATCACAACACACTACACGCAACGCACTAGGAAACAAGCACCTAGGTACATATGGTACACTTCACTTCAGCTTACAACTCGGTTGACAATTAAATGAGCTAAGTTTAGGAGACTAGACCGAGACCCAACATTTCATTTGCAGAAGGAGTACCTTGTTGGACCCCACTACAAGCTTTGTCCACTCCGATATGGGCCGTACACCATCACCAAGGCCGTAGGGGTCAATTCCTTCGAGCCGCATTCCACTTCTTTTCAATCCGCACCCGCATTCAATGTGGATCGCCTTCGTCCTTACTTCCCACCTCTACCGGACACCTCGGACATTGCAGAACAACTCACACCAACTGAGTTAAATCCAGACTGCATGGAACAGGCCACCACAGATTGCATCATGGACATGCAAATCAAGAACACTTGCCAACAGAAGATCCAACTATATCGGGTTGTCAAAGCTGGCCAACTCCTGCACCAAGGAAAGTGGTTCACCAGGGACCAAGTTCAGCAGAAATTTCCTCATCTCATGGAGGAACTTAACGCAATGGGGACCATTGCTTCTAAGGGGGGAGGAATGATCCAGGTGGATATTGGTGGTCACCCCGCATATTCCACTCAGTCCGACCATTGTTTTTTTTCGTTTGTTTTGTTTTTTTTTTGTTTTTGTTTTGTTTTGTTTTTGTTGTTGTTTTTTTTTGTTGTTGTTTTGTTTTGTTTTTTTGTTTTTTTTTCCGCCTTAATCGTAGCACAATTTACTATTTTTAGCAAATTTTCGGGACCTGAACTTCCGTGAGCCGTTTTGAGAACCTAAACGACGTTTTTGGGAAAACTTAGAGCAACATTGAATTTTTCGATGTCAAGCCACATCAAAAGTTGTAGTCCTCTTGACAGATATGTCTTACAAGGTATCAGGCACGTCAAATGGAGATCGCATGCCAAAGTTACGTCCTCGGGAAGTTGATGTACCAATTTACCCAAACAGGGCCTAGAGTTTTGGTGCTTCATCTCCTAAGGTTAGGGTTTGGATGTTTAGGGTTTTCCATTGTTTCTCAATAATAAATAGGCCCTTGAGCCTCATTGTAACACAGTTTGGAGGCTTGTAGCCACCACATATCTTCTCAGAGATAAGGTATGAGCACCCTAGCTAATTTATTTCTATTCGGCCTGTAAACAAATTTCAGTTCTTTGATATTAATGAAATGTAGTGTTATTTCCACTGCATTTTTGTATTTATCGTTAGATGTGTATTTTGTTGCGTTCCTGCATAAATCCAGATCATGGAGCGGCCAAATTGTTGACAAGATGGGTAGACATGAAAGCCTAAGCAAAGTGACAAGAACAATTGATTTGTCACAGAGTTAGGGCAGTTTTGTAGGCTTAAGAACAATCTTCTAAAATGATCAGAATAATGCAAAAATGGGCAGATCTGGAGCATGAGAAGCAATGCAGGATGCAGTAGGTGAAGACCTCAAATGCAATATCATGAAAGAAGGAATCACAGTTTGTTAGGAGGCAACTTTGGAGCCCTGGTTCATAAGTTGTAGTTGAGAAAACTTAGTGATAAGAGGGTTGGTTGAGGAAGCTATAACAAATCTCCACAAAATAATAGGTAGTTGATGTAAAGGAAGAATGAGTACTTCTGACGTAAGTTGAGGCTTGTTGATATACTTTCCTTGTTTAAGAGGGAACAAGTATGGATTTCTCCTCCCAAGTTGAAAGGGAGTTAGGTTGGACACAAGGTTCTCCTGGTGTCAGGTACTATGACAGATTAAGATTTACATCCTACGTCAAGTACAAGGATAAAGGAGAATGGTGGATTGGATAAGAATATTGGATAGACATTCTTGAGTCATGTATTGTGAGGGATTAGGATGGATATCCTAAGTTAATGTGACAACCTCGATACCCTTTTACGTTTTAATATACATGGATTTTGTAATCCTATATCGCTAATGTGAATACACTTGGTTACTTTGGACTTTACATGGCTAATGTGAATGTATTTGGTTACATTAGATTTGGTATGGCTAAGGTGAATATTTATATATATTTATATAAGTGTAATCATTGTAATTTTAAGAAATAAAGGCACTTTGGCTAATGAAAACATTAATTTGGCGAAACAATTGGGCTGGCCCAAACTACCTTGGATCACTAACTGCTCAAGAAATTTGATTTTGAATAGAGGAAAGAGAATGCAGTGTGAATGGGGAGATGCAAGGAGAAATTGAAGAATATACTCAAGTGGAGCACTAACTGCTCAAGAACTTTGATTTTGAATAGAGGAAAGAGAATGCAGTGTGAATGGGGAGAAGCAAGGAGAAATTGAAGAATATACTCAAGTGGATCCCTAACTGCCCAAGAACTTTGATTTTGAATAGAGGAAGAACTTTGATTTTGAATAGAGGAAGGAGAATGCAGTGTGAATGGGGGGAAGCAAGGAGAAATTGAAGAATATACTCAAGTGGATCCCTAACTGCCCAAGAACTTTAATTTTGAATAGAGGAAAGAGAATGCAGTGTGAATGGGGAGAAGCAAGGAGAAATTGAAGAATATACTCAAAGTGTATCGATGGCAAGAGATAGGAAAAACACCCAGATTTCAGTGGCATCGTGAAGGCTATAGGATAAACTTACAGGAGCTGGAAGGTCGCAACATTAGAAGTTATTTAAACTCATTCGAAGTTGCTCGACACTTACTGCATTAGACTTTAATTTAAACCCTATAACATAGACCAACACGAAAGGTGAAACCAAACCAGTGTTTTTCTATGCTTGGCATGGTTTTACACTGGTTATTACACATTATGTAAATGCATGTGGGAAATTTTCATTCTTTGTATGTAGAATGACTCCTTAGTTATGCTATTGGATGGGTTGATATATATATATATATATATATAATTATTTGATTGCTCTACTTCCCGAGGGCAAAAGTTTGCAACCATGTCGTTGATTAGTCACTCCTGAAGTGTGAAAGTAATAAAATGAAGTTTGCAACCATGTCGTTGATGTCGTTGATGAGTCACTCCTAAAGTGTGAAAGTAATTAAATATTAGGGATAACCTCAGGTTTCATAACATGGTGAATAAACTTGAAACCCTTGTCTTCCGCTAAACATAGCTATGGCTTAGGTTCTCAAGCACTCTTGAGTTAACCGAGGGTGGCTATTTTTACTCTGGAGTCCCTCATTGTTTTAAAGGGTGGAGGATCCTGGCCCCTATATTGATTTTCTTTTCTACATAACCATATTTAGTACCCTCTAGATTACCAACACTAGGGGAAGTGTTGAAGCTATAAAAATTTAGGGTGGAGAAAATCTTTGGAAACCTTGAATTAAGTGAGGAAGCAGAATATCATCTCTGGAATTCCCTCATTAACTGAAAGGTGGAGGAGGATTTCCTTTGGATTACCAATATAAGCCTACATCTGTAGGCAGGGTGGAGGTGGAAAGGACCTCTGGAATCTTTGGTTTGGTTCTAAGCTAGTGGGTGGCAGTTGCTCTATTGGCAAATTGTCAATGGCTGGGAGGAGAACTAATGCCTTAAAATATAGTTATAATAAGGCAGTATTATATGTGATTCCTACGTGGTCTAATGGATTTTGAAGTTGTATATCTATGCATTGTTGCAAACTATAAGTCAAATGTACAATTGCATGTCGGATGACAAACAATCATGATATAAGGTCTTGTTAAGTTTGGGATTTTGTTCCAGGCAATTTCCTTACTGTAGCTTCATTAACCTGTGTTGTATTCTAGTAACATAATTTTTTTTTTAATGACTGAGCAATTGTACGTACATAAGGGAGAGAAAAGAGGATTATAGTATATACTGAATTAGCTACTCTGGTCACTTTTGGCAAAAAAGAACTTGTAGCAGCATTCCTTTCTTGTAGCTTCGAGCTGTAAAGTTATTCACCAATATTGCACAGTTACATTTTGTTAATATGATCAATATACCTAAATGCAGGCAAACTATTGTCACATATTGTTTCATCATATGGTATGGCTCCAAACTGCTGATATGAAATACTAACATCATGTTAGTGTGTTGGTACAACAAGAATTGCCTTTAAGGATTGTGTAACTATCAGTAAGAATTATTCAACTGTCACTAGGACTATGTGCAATTATTGTAGTCTAAATTCTAGCATATGCTATTCTACTCTAATATTTTTGGTAAATAATATGAGTTGTTTTCTGGAATGAAATCCAATGTGATATTATGTCATGTGTGGTTTAACATGCTTTTGCAAATGGGGTATCATTTAACTCTGCATGAAGGTGTATGGTGCCAATGTCTCTACCCTGGAGATGATATAATATGGCCAAGAATGGGCAACCCTTATACCATTATTGGGCAAGCCGCAAGATGTATTAATATAGTAGCACGTGCTATATGTATTGTTGTTATGAAACCTTGTTGTGCCAAGTTCCAACTATGCATATTATCATCCATTATATGTGTGCTTTTATAATATGCTCTAGGAGTCCTATGATATATAATATGGCCAAGAATGGGCAACCCTTATACCATTATTGGGCAAGATGTACTAATATAGTAGCACGTGCTATATGTATTGTTGTTATGAAACCTTGTTGTGCCAAGTTTCAACTATGCATATTATCATCCATTATATGTGTGCTTTTGTAATATGCTCTAGTAGTCCTGTGATATATTTAATTGAATGTTGTATCAATTACTAAACCATTTGCTTATCACGTTTGTTTCATGTGGAGAATCTCATGGAGTGCAACGTATAATGGGAAGCTATGTCTGGGTATGTTTTGAAATGAACCAATGGTTATCATATGTTGTCATAATCTTTGAGTCTATTCTACATAAAGTCTCCCCTGCATATTTTGATGGCAGGTAGAAGCTTGCAATGTCCATACAATTTGGGCACTTTTCCTTAGCTGTTTTTGGTTTTAGCACTAGGTTTGAAACCTTGAAATAAGAAGTGAGTTGACAATTAGTTGGTCTATTTGAAATATCGTTCTAGCTGCTTTGGACTAATTGGTTATTATCTAGTTTAGTTACAGCTAAGTGTTCATGCTTGCCCATTTGTGAGATGTGTTGTATTTGCACTGTGATAATGAAGGAATTCAAAATATGTCTGCAATAGATGAAATCTGGACTTTGTTATAGTTAAAAGAAAAGGGAACTAGTCTAGCATGTATGCACATGAAGTGCAATGGAGCCCAAAAAGCCTTTGGGGATGTGACACATACATTATATAAAACTAGGCATGAAGTATATCAGCTATTATTTTCAACAGCCATTACATTACCCCCTGCAAAGACTATAAAGAAAGCCACGAACAACATAAGATATCACCTGGAGCCCAAGAAAAGCCTTTGGGGATGTGACACATACATTATATAAAACTAGCCATGAAGTATATCAGCTAATGTGACACATACATTATATAAAACTAGCCATGAAGTATATCAGCTATTATTTTCAACAGGCATTACATTGCCCCCTGCAAAGACTATAAAGAAAGCCACGACCAACATAAGACAGATCACCGTGTTCAAGTTGGGGACATTATATGGTTACATCATTACCCATCTGTAAACAAGGTTGTTCAAGTTGGGGACATTATATGGTTACATCATTACCCATCTGTAAACAAGGTTGTTCAAGTTGGGGACATTATATGGTTACATCATTACCCATCTGTAAACAAAATGGACAACCTTGTTTCTGAGCATCTACATAGTTTTGGTTAGCAACTTGGAACTCTATTGCAACCTCTGTATTAGCATATGGGCAAGTTCAACAATTGTTTGGCATGTTCTCTTCTTATACATGTCCACAAATACATCAAGCATATAATTGGATTCCTGGCACCTCGAACCGTGGTACATTATGATCATTCCATCATGTTCTTTGAAAACATATTGCTCATTTCTACTTGTCCCATAAATCTTCACTGTTACTAAATTAGAGTGCCCACTAGGAGTTCATTGTGTGCATTAAAGAATGAAAATTCTCCTATGGGTCTGTGCCATGCTTGGATGCAGTCTTCTCCCATATGATTTATAATCTTAAAACTGGAAAACCAAACTGATTTTAGAAAACCATATATTTCTAAATCAGAAACTAAATAATTAAACCATATATTTCTAAAAACAGAGATCAAAATCCTTACAAATTAAACCATCTATTTCTAAAAAACAGAGATCAAAATCCTTACAAATTAAATAATTATGGAGCATAAAATAAAATAAAATAAATCATACATACCTTCTAATTAGCCACTACCTCCACCCAATACATTTACATAAATACCTTCTAATTAGCCACTGTCTTCACCCACTACACATGTACACTTGTGAATCTACATTGCCTTTACCCACTACACTTGTACACTGCTGAATCTACATCAGCTGTCTTGTTTAGCTCAACAAAAAAAAAACCTAAAAAAGCACAAAAAAAATTCATGAGAATTCTAAACCTTAAGACAGTAAATTTTTTAATGATAAATTTAAAGCAACACTAAAAATGTCATGGAACACAAAAGTTAACTACATCTACCTTCTAATTAGCCACTGCCTTCACCCACTACACTTGTACACTTGTGAATTTACATTGCCTTTACCCACTACACTTGTACACTTGTGAATCTACATCAGCTGGCTTGTTTAGCTCAACAAAAACAAAACCTAACAAAACACAAAAAAAACCTTAAGACAGTAATTTTTTTTATGATAAACTAAAAATGTCATGGAACACAAAAGTTAACTACATCCTATGTACAAAAGTAATGACATCGGTCCATCAGGTCTGTTGAGCCTACTAACTCCAGGATGATGGTTTTGACATGATAAACAGACAAGGTCGAATTTCATTTACAGGACTAGCTTACGGATAAATAAATGAAAGTGATAACGACTGCTTGGCTTGGATTCATATGTTGCTAAGTGAAGTGCAGGAAACCAACCTTATTATGCTCCTATTGGTCCTTTGGAATTGGCTTTGTGACTGGAACAGAGATAGACCCTTAAACTAGAGCTATAGGTGGTTATGGGTCACCTAGAACAGGTTGACTCAAACTAAATAAAGTGGGTTAAATCTCTCAAAACATGGATAGACCCCGGGATTGACTCAGATGTCCTAATCTCTGCCCTTGTTCCTGCTTGATTTGTTGGTCCCTCCTCCCATGCTGTCCCCTCTGCCTTCCCTACTACTGGCTTGGAAACTAGTTCCATATGAGCAGGAATGTGTATGGATGGGAGTAAGCCAATGAAGGGAAAAGGTATAGGGAGAAGTTGGGAATAAAGACAAATATGAAGGTGACCAATAAGACAATGAGAATCCCGACCTAATATATTTAGGTTCTTATTGCTACTAGAGCTATTAGTAAGGGAAAAATGGGAAAAAAATCCTGGATTCACTTTTTTTTTTGACAAAGATACTTGTTTTAAATTTCAAAATATTTTGTAATTTATATCCAAAGAAAGTAAATAAATGAAATCACCATACTTCCTTATCCATCTATTTGTGAAATCTGCCCATTCCTTAGCCTTCCTTAGCCTAGCCTTCTATCTGTGAAATCTGCCCATTCCTTAGCTTTCTTTAGCCTAGCCTTCTATCTGTGAAATCTGCTCATTCCATAGCCTTCCTTAGCCTTGTCAGCCTTCTATTTGTGAAATCAAGAGCAACTGGGCTATTTGGGGCCAGCGTTAACTTTCCACCATTATACGAAGAGGAAAGACTGAAAATAAAAAAATAATAGAAAGACAATATAGATAAGGATAATCCATAATTTGCATGTCCATGCAAAAAAAAATTGAAAATAACAATTAAAATAAATAACAACAACAAAGGTGATAAAAAATCAAAATAAAAGAAAATAAAAAATACATCAGACACAAAATCAAACTCCCAAAAACCATAGCAAAAACAAAAACAAAAACAAAAACAAAAACAAAGAAATAGCTCTGCAATGTAGCTTTGAGTCAAATTGACTAGTTGATAAAACACCATAAACTGCTTTCTTTGCAGGTTTTCTCTGTCTAGAAAGCTCCTACCAAAAACCTGCTTAAAACCTTGAAATCGCTTTAACCTTGTGCTTCGAGTCGCAAAAATCGCAAAATGATGGCATCGATCCAAAATTCCTGGTTTGGGATGGCCGCTGAAGAGCCCACCACTATGTGCTAATACTTTTTACTGATAGAACGATCCTCCTGCCACAAACTCGAACACGCTATGGCTTTGCTTGGATTGATAATAGGCTGCTCCAATAAGCTGTCGACTGACAATAATTTACCTAGTAATTCTTCCAATTACTGCGACAGGTATCTGTTAATAATGGAGCGAGCCAATTGAGCCGATGCGGTTGACTCCGCTTTTGGCACCTCTGCTGCTCGTTGTCACATTTGTGGCGAAGGCTCAAGGGTTTAATCATCTATTTCAAATCTGCAGCAGGGAAGAATCGCAGTAGCCATTAAGGAACTAGCATTAGCCATTAAGATGGGAGCAGTACAGTGGACTGAAATACGATAAATGTTTCTCAGTGTGTTTGTCCATGTTCTTTACCTCATGTATATGGGCAATGGTTACGTCCAGTGCTCCTCTCGGCCCTCCAACCAACCTTAGGTCCTTCGCCTCCAACGCTCCTCTTGGCCCCTCCAACCAACCTCAGATCCTCCAACGAGTGGATAGCATTTAATGCAAGGCGACACAATTTTATTTTTAATTTCTTTATTTTATTTGCTTTTTTCTACTAGCTTTTTCCTTGTCTAATCGCTACATCGATGTAAAATTAGAAATATTCTTGATTTGCCAATGTGCCTTAAAAAAAAAATACCACGTGTCATTCCATTATAATTCTAAGGAGGACACGATTTGCATAAACATTATAGGGTGCGCTATCCATTTCAAACTCCAAGAAGGATAGTCATCCATTTCGAATTCTATGAAGGACTAGATACTTGGAGAGTGTTTTTGATAATCTTAGCTATATTGAAATGAAGAAATTTAATAGATATTTTTTATAATAATTAATAAATATTTTTAATATTAAGAAAATATTTTAATATTCATAAATATTTTGTTATTAAGTAAAAATTAAATGTATTTATTTTTAATCATTTAATAAATTTAATATAAAAATATATATTGAAAAAGTATTAAATTTTATTTTAATTATTTAAAAATAAAAAGTATTAAATTTTATTTTTAATGATGAAAAATAAAATATAATACATTTTATTTTTAATGAAAAATAAAATAAAATGTATTACATTTTAATTTTAATGAAAAATTTATATTAAATATAATAATAATTTAAAATTAAATTATACGTATAATTTTATCTTAATAACAAAAATATTTATGAATTATTATAAAAAATATCTATTAAATTTCTTAATTTCAATATAGCTAAGAAATATCAAAAACACTCTCCAAGTATCTGGTCCTTCATAGAATTCAAAATGGATGACCATCCTTCTTGGAGTTCGAAATGGATGGCGCGTCCTAAAACGTTTATGCAAGTTGTGTCCTATTTAGAATTATAATGGAATGACACTTGGTATTGCTTTTTTAAGCCACCCTGGCACAACAATAATATTTCTAATTTTATATCGGTGTAGCAGTTACACATGGAAAAAGCTAGTAGAAAAAAACACATAAAATAAAGAAATTAAAAATAAAATAGTGTCGCCTTGCATTAAATGCTATCGATTGGTTGGAGGACCTAAGGTTGGTTGGAGGGGCCGAGAGGAGCGCTAGACGCGGAGGACCTGACGTTGGTTGGAGGGCCGAGAAGAGCATTGGACGCAGCCATTGGCCATATACATGAGGTAAAGAGTATGGACAAAGACATTGTAATTTTAGGTAAAGAAACATTTATCATATTGCAGTCCGCTGTACTGCTCCCATCTTAATGGCTAATGCTAGTTCCTTAATGGCTACTGCGATTCTTCCCTGCTACAGATTTGAAATAGATGATTAAACCCTCGGGCCTCGGCAACAAAGGTGACAACGAGCAACAAAGGTGCCAAAAGCAGAGTCAACTGCATCGGCTTAATTGGCTCCATTATTAACGGATACCTGTCGCTGTAATTGGAAGAATTACTAGGTAAATTATTGTCAGTCGACAGCTTATTGGAGCGCCCTATTATCGATCCAAGTGAAGCTATAGCGAGTTCATGTTCGTGGCAGGATGATCGTTCTATCAGCAAAAAGTATCAACACATAGCGGTGGGCTCTTCAACCACCATCTCAAACCAAGAATTCCGGATCAATGCCATCATTTTGTGACTTTTGCAACTCGGTGCACGGTGCTAGAGCTTTTTCAAGGTTTTAAGCAGGTTTCTAGTAGGAGCTTTCTAGACAGAGAAAACCTGCAGAGAAAGCAGTTTATGGTGTTTTATCAGCTAGTCAGCTTGCCGCAAAGCTAGATCTATTTTTTGTTTTGTTTTGTTTTTATTTTTGTTTTTGCTATGGTTTTGGGGAGTTTGATTTGTGTTTGTTGTTTTTTTCTTTGGTTTTATTTTTGTTTTTGCTATCACCTTTGTGGTTGTTGTTTATTCTAATTGTATCTTCAATTTTTTTTTTGCATGGCCATGCAAATTATGGATTATCCTTTATCCCATATTGTCTGTATTCCATATTGCCTTTCTGTTATTTTTTTGTTTTCACAGTCTTTCCTCTACGTATAATGGTGGAGAAGTTAAAGCTGGCCCCAAATAGCTGAGTTGCTCTTGATTTCACAAATAGAAGGCTGAGAAGGCTAAGGAAGGCTAAGGAATGAGCAGATTTCACAGATAGAAGGCTAGGCTAAGGAAAGTTAATGAATGGGTAGATTTCACAGATAAAAGGCTAGGCTATGGAAGGTTAAGGAATGGGCAAATTTCACAGATAGAAGGCTAAGGAAGGTATGGTGATTTCATTTTCTTTATTTGGATATAAATTACAATATATTTTGAAATTTAAAACAAGTATCTCTGTAAAAAAAAAAAGTGAATCCAAGATTTTTTTCCCATTTTTCCCTTACTAATAACTCTAGTAGCTATAAGAATGTAGATATCTTAGGCCAAGATTCTCAATGTCTTATTGGTCACTTTCATATTTGTCTTTATTCCCAACTTCTCCTTATACCTTTTCCCTTCATTGGCTTACTCCCATCCATATACATTCCTGCTCAAATGGAACTAGTTTCCAAGCCAACAGCAGGGAAGGCGAGGGGACAGCAGGGGAGGAGGGACCAACAAATCAAGCGGGAAAAAGGGCAGAGATTAGGGCATCTGAGTCAATCCTGGAGTCTATCCCTGTTTTGGGTTATTTAACCCACTTTATTTAGTTTGAGTCTACCTCTTCTAGGTGACCCATAACCACCTGTAGCTCTAGTTTAAGGGTGCATCTCTGTTCCAGTCACAAAGCCAGTTCCAAAGGACCAGTAGGAGCATAATAAGGTTGGTTTCCTGCATTTCACTTAGCAACATATGAATCCAAGCCAGGTAGTAGTTATCACTTTCATTTATTTATTCGTAAGCTAGTCCTGTGAATGAAATTCTACCCTGTCTGTTTATCATGTCAAAACCATCATCCCAGAGTTGGTAGGCTCAACAGACCTGATGGGTCGATGTCGTTACTTCTGTACATAGGATGTAGTTAAGTTTTTTGTTCCATGGCATTTTTAGTGTTGCTTTAAGATTTATCATAATTTTTTTTACTTTCTTAAGGTTAAGAATTCTCATGATTTTTTTTGTGTTTTTTTAGGTTTTGTTTTTGTTGAGCTTTGTGGGTCAGTAAATTAAGACAAAACCAAACAAGACAGCTGATGTAGATTCACAAGTGTACAATTGTAGTGGGTGAAGGCAGTGGCTAATTAGAAGGTATGTATGTAAGTGTAGTGGGTGAAGGTAGTGGCTAATTAGAAGGCATGTGTGATTTAATTTAATTTATTCTATGCTCCGTAATTATTTAATTTGTAAGGATTTTGATTTCTGTTTTTTAGAAATAGATGGTTTAATTTGTAAGGATTTTGGTCTCTGTTTTTAGAAATATATGGTTTAATTTTTTAGTTTCTGATTTAGAAATATATGATTTTCTATAATCAGTTTGGTTTTCCAGTTAAGATTATAAATCATATGGGTGAAGACTGCATCCAAGCATGGCACAGACCCATAGGAGACTTTGCATTCTTTAATGCACACAATGAATTCCTAGTGGGCACTCTAATTGAGAACAACCTTTTATGCTGGCCTGTCTAGGGTAGATTAAGATTAGAGTTGGGGTCTCCTTCCTACAACACTTTATAGAGATTAGGGCAGAGTTTTTTAAACCCTAGCAACCTCTTATGCTATAAAAGAATGTCAGAATGTCAGGGTGTACCACTGTGTTTGTTAGTGAGATTCAGTTTTCAGTTATAGCATGATAATTTACTGTGCATCCAGATTAAATAAAAACAGTGATGCAGATTTGAAATTTCAGTTTTTCCAGGTATTTTATGTTATTATATTCTGCAGTATGTGTTTTTTATTTTATTATTCAAAAATATTCTTCTAATAGATTTCAAGCTTGAAAGTTATCTAGGGTTGTATAATTATTCTATGAGTGCAATATCTGCTTACCATGGCCTGGAAATTAACAAGATGAACTCTACATAGACCCAAAAAAAGTCAAAGTCACTCTAAATAGGTTAGAGTCTAGGCCACAAGAACCTGATGCTAAGAGGATTTGTGGGATTATCTAAGAAAAAGTTTGTCGCACATTTTTCTTATGAGGCAATGCCTTCTGATGCATCATTAAAGGGAGGCAGAGCATTTTAGTGGATTTGAATCCTTGAAGCAGAAAATTTGTAATGCACGAGTTCCAGGTCTACCAACCCTTTGGTTACATTTTGTAATCTTATTGTTGGATTGTTGTTGCAGCAAGGGAGACCAATAGCCGACTACTCAGAAATTTGAGTTGACATAATGACAAAATAACCAATGGATGACAATGAATTGTATCCTATAGTCCAATCTGTGAAGCATCAACAATATAAACTATTGAGACAAGAGACAATTATCCTTTTAGATCGTAATTCCTTCAAATCCACTCCAAGGTGCAACAAAGACATCATTTCAACTGGATTGCCTTCTTGCAACAGTTTACAGTGGTTATCAAACACAAGGAAGGTACACACAACCACAGTTTAAATTTGATTTTCCTCGAGATTTCCTTTCTCTTCAGTGACATTTTAATGAAACTAAATCCTTTTGTTAATGATTAATACAATTGAATGAAGGTATATCCAATTTGTTAAGGGAGAGATGAGGCTTTGGAGGAGCATCTCTATTCGATGCTAGGGTTTACCCCTGCAAACAGGGCTCCTTTTCCTTCCCAGAAACAATAGAATTCTGATAAATCATACTCAGCCCAGTTCCGTTTGCTTGAAAACATCCCCAGCAGTCATGCTTTGCTGATGCATTATTGGCCTGTACAGTGCTTCTCCAGGGATGTGATGCATTTTCCATACCTGGGACAGGTACTTCTAAGTCCCCGAGTGCTAGGAATGTTTCCCAAGTAACAGTCCCCAATTATGGGGAAAGGAGGTGGTTCTACTGTGACGGGACAAGTAACCAAAAGCAATAAAATTGAGTTGTAAATATGAGCAACAGATATTTTAGATATTTTTATGTAGAAGCAATAGAAAGCAGTAAAAACTGTTCTCCTTTGGACCACGGCGAAAAGCAAATTTCCACATTCAATTTTCTGATAGATAAGATAAAATAATTTTATTAACCTCCAACAATGAGCACAACAGTAGGTCAATGGAGCTAAAAGATACAACCAATGGTAAATTTTTAACTTTTTATTCCAATCTTCAAATCATATCAAGCCAATCCTATATGAATTTTATGATTTATAACAACTGAAATTTGAACCTGAAATTGTTAATGAATCATTGAATCATAAATTTTATTGAGTTTTTGACATCATTAAACAATGAGTTCATTGTTCTATGTTTTATTGTTTCATACAAATTTCAGGTCCAAAACATTTAAATGAAGTATCCTACTACTCAGCCATTCTGTAAAGTTTTGACTCTCTCCCTTGAGATCCATAACAAAACATTGAACAAAATACCCAGGTCTTAATTTTTTTTACATGTGATGGACCCCAACATGACCCACTCCCAATTTCCAAAAATAGAATTCCTCTCCTCGTTCCTTCCCTACAACCATCAACAGATACGATGTGGATCTACTGTCCTCCACATCATCTCTTAGCATATGTTCAGCCATTGACAGATCCAATGTGGACCCTCAAATGTTTAGGCAGTTTTTCAAAAAAAATTTGAGTAGCCTATTTTTAAGCAATAGAAACCCTTTAACTTTTTTATTAGGTACCATTTGTTGTCTTTGCAATAGCAGCAGAAGAGGAAACAAAAATAATTTTCTACACAGACTTTTTGAGAAGAAATCCATATGTAAATAGTGCCAGCTGCAGATTGAAAGACAAAACACCCCCACATCCCCCCACTTCGCACTAGTTTTTCTTCATTTGATGAACGATCCTTGAGGATTGAAACTCTTTTTCCATTTTACTATTGAGTTTTTCTTCCTTCACATGGTTTACTCCCGAGTCCTTACTAAAAGACATCTCAATAAATTTACCATTTTCCCCTTTTCATCACTGGGCAGTGGGTAGCTATGAACTCCACATGTCATTATTACTGTAAGGAATGAGAGGCCTGTAAAACTGGACAACTCCACATGAAGAGGTCATTGTTATGGGATGCCCTTCCCAACCACTAGAGCACAACCCGAGAAACCTCTTCCAACCTAGGCTTAATAGCTATGAAAGATGTGCATTAGTATAGGTGAAGGGCATCTTAATTTGTTCTGAAAATCACCAGGGGACAATCTTATTACCATGTTTGCAACTTCCGATAAAATTTTTGATGACTAATAGAGACGGTTCAAATTTACTATCCCAATTTTAACATCTTTCATATGTTTTTTTGCTAGTTCCGTTATTACAATTCAGAGTATGTATGATTTGTTTCATTGACCTTACCTATTAAAGCCTTTAAGAAGGTGTTCTGTGCTTTGCTGAAATTCTTATCTATAGAATATATCATAGAATTGCTCCTCCTAAGTACTAATATCATTAATAAATCAATCATGATTAATTTTTCCTATGCTGAACCTCTTCGCAATGGGTATGGATCATAGTCTTGGTACGCATAAGCATTAGATCATAAACAAATCAAACACTATGAATTTCTCTCACACCTGGAGCTTGTATGACAACTTGATTACATCTTGATTAACTTTTCGGCCAAGTCTTCCCCAAAGACTTTAGGTAGGAAGATGTAGAAAGTGGTGGAAAACATACAAACTTGTATAAGGCTAGTTAACGACTGGAAGAAGTTTTAAGGCCTGTGTGTGATGTGGTCTTTCCAGTTTCTTAGAAATTAAGGAAGTATAGTCTTCAATGTACTTGCTATCAATTTGGTAATGATTTTATTCCTTGTACTATAAATGGCAAGTTGATATATTATTGCCAAAAGTACTTTTGGTTCTGAAACTAGAAAGGTTGAGTGGAAGGAGACTGTGATATTTGCATTCATCTAGTAAACATTTGCTCAAAATGCACGTTTGCTCCAGTGGCTTTACCTTTTCTCAAAAAGAACTACCTCCTGTGCCTTCGCTCTTGTGCTTTCCTCATTCAGATTCTCATTTAGATTTGGAGAAATAATAAATGAGTCTTCGTTTCTAGTGCTTTCCTCGTTCAAATTCTCATTTATATTTGGAGAAAGAATAAACGAGTCTTTCTTAAGTTTCCATCTTGGTCCTAGCTATTGCTAACATTTTCATATTTTAAGGTAGAAGAGTAGTAGTTTGCTGCATATCTTCTGATTTATGTTTCGTCTTCAACAGAATTGCTATTTTTGTGATAGTTTGAGTGATGGTTCTTATGTTTCTGCTCTCTAAAGTTGTTTTCTGAAATAATTTAGTGATATATACCAAAGACTAGTTTCCATCTGTTCAGGGTACCTTCCCCATTTTGGAAGCAGTCTCATATGCCGAAAATGTTTCAGTGGCTTCTTGCCATTTTTAGAAGTTTTCCTGGTTGTTTCCTGCCATTTTGAAATGTACCTACTGCTAAAACATCAAATTAGGACTAAATTTTTAAGTTATCAGTGTTGAAAATGATAACAATTTAACTGTTTGCATAGTAATACTAAAACACAGCCGTTAATACCAGCATCAACAAGAACAACACTGACTTCCATGGCATTGGATATGGATGCACATACAACTAACATCCAATATGAGAATAAGAACTCGAATTATCTTTGTACACTGAAATAGTGTTATTCAGGATAGAATGTCCCGAATCCTGATCATCTTGGAAGGTTTTGCTTTTGCCATCTGCAATGGTGGAATCATTGTTTTTCATCGTTAGTCCCTTTTTTTGCTGTATATTTCTTCCTGTTCAGTGAGATCAGTATCCTTTCTCAATTTTAGCTATTAGTAGTAGACTTTCCTTTAAACAGCTGGATAAAGCTTTGCTCCAATTTTTGCCAATCAAGTACCTTGTACATTGAAGTGTTTTTATAAGGATTTCACCCACATCATGATTCTTCCCTCTTTTCTTTGATCTGCTTCTTCATCTTCATTGTTTGGTTTGGAGAATTGAAAGAGACTTCCCAACCTTTGGAGGACCCTGCACCATAATTACATAGCGCGCTGATTCTCCAGTAGAATGCTTCTTCTGCAGGCGTATGAAGTGGATGTTGATTTTTCTTTGATGCAATTGACTGTATATGCTTTGCCTTCAATGAAGACTTAAAAAACAAATTCCTTGGGATTATGCTTCTCACCTGATAATCCATGCTTCTTTGTTTGTTTTCTCTTTTTTCTTTGACGATAGTCCAGATTGATGAGCTCCATGGCCCTTGTGAGATTGCTCCATTGTTTTTATATAATCTTTGAATTTTTCTGTGAAAAGAATTCTAAATCCTCGCTATAAACTTCTTCCAACATTGGGATGGCTCGCTATGAAACTTCTATAGTAAATATGGTGTCTAAAGTTGCAAAAACTGTCTTTGGGCTTCTCTGACCATCTAGATTTTAGAAAATTGGATCCGAACAGAAATGGAATCACTGCAAATTCCAAGTGTAGAAATCTTAAGGAAAGAACAGAAAAGAAATCTGAGATAATACTTTCAAGGTAAAATATTTCATTTCATAGTTTAGCAACGTTTCCATCCGAATGACACAGATGAGCTAGTCTTGAAAGTCATGACCCATTGATTGTCTTGGCTAAAGTTGATGCTAATGAAGAACAAATAAAGCTTTGGCTAGTGAATATGATGTCAAGGGATTTCCAACTCTGAAGATCATTTGGAAGGGAGGGTCAAGTGTTCAAGACTATAAAGGTCCCTGTGAAGCACTTGAAAAAGTAGGCTGGTCCTGCACCTGTGGAAATCAAATCTGCAGAAGAGGCCACTAGCCTTATTGGCAGCAAGAAAGTATTCATAGTTGGAGTGTTCTCAAACTTTGAGTGCGAGGAATATAACAGAATATGCCAATCTACTGTTATAGAGACATTATGTTCAGATTATGATTTTGGTCATACATCCGATGCTACAATCCTTCTATGAAGGATTCTGCAATAAACCTGCCATTTGTTTGGTTGTTTAAGCCTTTTGATGAGTGATATTATGACTCAGGATTTTACTGTTGATTCATTAGAGAAGTTTATCGAAGAATCCAGTATGCCCCTTGTAGCAATTTTGACTAAGCACCCTGATAGGCATCCTCACGCAATCAAATTCTTCAATAGCCCAAATGACAGGGCCTTTTTTTTTTTTTTTTTTTTTGGTTCTTCGAATTTTACTGCAGACAGTGCAGAGAAATTCAGAGCTACATATCAAGAGTTAGCAAAATCTCATAGAGGAAAAGGATTGAAACTTCTCCTTGCTGATCTTGAGGCTAGTCAAGGTGCTCTAAAAGTGTCAAAATGCACACTGTCAATATTACTCGTTTGTTTCCTTTACAAAATGCACAGTGTCAATATTACTCGTTTGTTTCCTTTACAAAATGCACAGTGTCAATATTACTCGTTTGTTTCCTTTACAAAATGCACAGTGTCAATATTACTCGTTTGTTTCCTTTACAGGGTTCTCTTGAAGCTCACGTGAACTAAGAGCATGTTTAGTTTAGATTCTAGAATAAGAATGACACATTCATTATTTCACTTATTCCAATTGCATCAGTTTCATTAGTAAGAATTTGTTTGAACTTTGTAGACTTGTGGGAACTTTTGCATTCTTTGTTGCATGATATTTTTATTTTGTTAATAATAAATGAGTCCATATTGTCAGGAGCATACTGGGAATTGTTGCCACGCAATCTAGCAGGGTCGTAGGAGGGGAACCTAAGGGACAATTACTAGACTAATTGACAACAATGAGACAAAGACCCACTGCCACCTCAGTCGATGCCCCCTGCTTTTTATGGACTTTCACCAATGGGAGGAGTCTCAGTACAAAGGAAGTCACTTGTAATGATAATGTCGTGACAAGGTGTGAAGTGATTCCCAAGGTCCATTCAAGGAGAGACACAATGCTTCAGAAAAGCTTAAGGGCTCTCCTAGAAGGACCTAGGATGGAGATTAAGGCCCAGGGTTTGAACTTTGCAATGATGATAGATGTGCCTAGAGTCAAGACTCAAGACTCCAAAGGAGCGATAAGACTTCCCAAGAAGCTTTGCAAGATGATTTGATAACTTAAATAGATTTTTTGCTCTTCTTGAGAGACCTAGAAAGAGCTTACGCTAAACCTAGGGTTTAGGAGTAATCATGGGAAAAAGTTCCTCCAAGGTGTTCTCTAGGCCAAGGTAAGGGAGAAGAGCGGGTATCTTGTGATTTGTGTCAAATACTAGGTTCATATGACCCTCAAGAAGGCTACCTTATCCAAGGTAACACCTAGTGCACAAAGATTTATGGAAAATTCACCGTGGGAAATCAACCAAACTTTGAGATCATCAAGAGAAAACACAAAGGAAGAGTTCTATTTGAACAAAATTCCAAAATTTTCACTCCAATAAAATTTGCAGGATGCCCTAGCTAGCCATCCTATAGAGGGGCCAAAATGTTTGGAGAAGAGAAAAGAGAGGGAAAAGAAGGGTGATCATCAAATTTTCTTGGACCAACGCCTAATCCTTGGGCTATGGAGTCTAAAATTATTCAAGATTTGCCAAAAATGTCTTCAAGGAGGCTAAAGAATGGATACCCTAGCAACTAAGCTTTAACATTTGTTTACCTAAGGTCTATGGATTTTCATGGAAGAAAAATAAAGTTCATCTACCAAGAACATTCATCTATTTTCATGCAACGAGTAACATATGCAATTGCCAACCAAAATAACCTTTACAATGATATTCATTAAACTAGGGCACAATAACATTCACTAGTTGAACAATTCCATATATTAGACATTATTCAAGAGAATTTTTTCAACAATAAGTACATACAAGATGATAAGAGATATATCCAACCATATACAAGAAGTAGCTCCAAAAAAGATCGAAATTTAACTTCCAAAGATATCAAAACATATCAAAGAATCTCCAATTCGTCCAGGAGAAAAAGTGTGAATGTCTTTTACAAGAGAAATCCAAGTGATGATGATGCCCTCTGACAATGAGAGCAAGTTCTATTTATATGAGATATTCAGAGATCGAATTCCTATTCTAAAGCCCCTAACATTATTTTAATGTGCAAAAATAAGGCTTTGGTGACAAGCCCACCAAGTAGCTCCAGAAATTATGTATAAACCATCCAATAGTAGACTGAAATGATGATGTCATGATGAAATGAGGCCATTTGAAGGCCACGTTGAGTCTTCAAAGTGCCAAAATGAGAGACAGAGGGGCACCATAAATGATGCAGAAAGGGATGACCCCTTGATGTCCATGTCAGTCATCATGTGATGCTCCAAATGGCTCTGGGGCACAAATATTGGTCTCATGGGTCTCATGGTGAAATATGAGCCTATAGATTGCTCCAAATGAGGGCATTGACAATGGTGCTTTCCCTCCCATGTCTCAAGGATGAGACAAACATCCTATGGGCCTTGGTTCAACTGCCAAACCATGTGTACACTGCTAAGTCGGCTAGGGGCAATGCTCGTTCAAGTGCATCATATTGCGAATAATGTGGGGTAATGAACAAGCTGCTGAAGGTGTTGAGGCTGCCCATGAGATGAGATAATACTCTATCACATGACGGAGTCCCATGGCTCTCAACACATCCCCTAGAAGTGTCAGTATGATCCTTTGGTGGGCTTGGGCCCTAGTTAAGATGCCTAGTCTCCCCACCTTCAGGTACAGTAACTCATTAGTGCATCTAAGTGAACAAGCTTGTTAGTCAAGGGTACAAATGAGACTTCATAATGGGCTTCCCTTCCAAATTTGGGGCTTTGAGAATGTAATAGTGTTATCTCCCTAGGTAGGACTAGCTAATAAACAACCCTATTAGGTGTTCCCAACCCTTAAGGGGAAGAACATGTCCAAGGTACATCCTTCAAGTGATGGGGGTCATATGGATGACGATGAGGTGGATAGGGACACAAGGGTCTCAAGGCCAAATGCCATGGGTTCAAGGGTGGTAATGATGGGGGATGTCCACACATTTGGGTGTATAGATATAAGAGGGAGTAATTGTGGTGCATGAGGTACCCCGACCTTTGTTTTTCCACCCTTCTTCATTTGCATCTTGCCTTTTCTTGATTTTTCTTTATTATACTGCTTGGCGCTCAAGGAGATGAGAGCATGTTGCTTATGATATAAGCAGTGAATACCCCCTTAAGGTGGGGCAGTTCATTGCCCACCAGGGGTTGGGACATGCATGTTCCTTGATGATGCGAGGGTACTCAAGGGGGGCCTAGGAGCCAAGGTGATGGCCATAATGAAGGGGCAAAGCTCATGTTTGGTTTTTGCCCACGTGCTAAAATAATGTTCCGACCTATTTTTTCATTTTGTGATATTATTTCTTTTGTGTGTGGCCATGATATGCTTTTATCTCTTTTTTTTATAAAAGTTGCATCAACCTTCAAGGCAACGTTCCAGGCTCGACCCAAACATGTGGACAAGGGGAGAGGGAGTACTAGAGCCATATGGACATAGTGGTCATATAGACCTAAAGAGGGCAGATGATGAAATACGACATGTAATGTGTAGAGGGGAGTGAAAAATATGAAACAGGAAAATAGGACCACACTACCAAAATTGGGGTTCACCAAGTAGTGCCCATCCTGAAGCTATAAGCCAATAGGGGAGATCTCGCGGAACTAGGGTTGAGGATTAACCCCCCATTTAAGTTGAGGGAACAAAACTACAGCCAAAACCCTTCCTTCTTCCAAGTCACCCAATAATCCATACCTAGTGTGCCCAAGGAAAATCTAGCATAAGCTCCCAATTGCACAATGAAAGACGTACCTTTAGGATTGGATGGCCCACCTTCAAACATACGCTCTTGACAAATGGGCGAGGGGACATATGATTGGCTTTAGGAGTAGAGATCAACTGGCACAATATATCGGCTACACCGGTGGCTGTCAGGGGCTGTCGACTGAAGAGAAATCTAGGAGAAAAAAATCTCCTATGGGGTCACCCATTGGTGGTGGGTAACAAGTTATTGGGTGTCTTAAGTTTTGTTACATTTGTTTTTAGACCATCCTTTGATGCACTTGGTGCGTTAGAGCTTCTTTTTATAATGTGAGAACAATCTTATTTGTTGCAAGTTCGTAAAATTATGGTTCATGTCATTCACTCTATTTGCATAGAAGAGGAGAGTGAGGTGCTGTTACAATCTGGGGTAGAATAAATGTGACCTGTGCATGTATCATGCTAATAAACTAAAATGAAAAAAGGTTGACATTTGGTGTCTAATGCTGGAAAAATTTAGCTTGGTGGGTTAGCCTAGTGGTTGAGTATCAAGTCCTTGGGTTGGTCGCCTCACTCAATGTCAAGTGATGGTATGTTAGTTATTTTTGTGTGACTTTTTTTTCAAAGTGGGGGTTAGAGTTTATATTAAAAAAGTTGTGACTATACCATACAACTTGAGTTTGTTGGAAAGAGTTGTCATTGATGTCAATATGACGACAAACCTTAGGTGCATTGTTGAAGCTGAACCAAGGAACAATCCCCGGGTGCCAAGGAGAAAACCTTAGGACAAACCTTGGGTGTTGAAAGCAAAACCTAACCTAAAAGTGCATTAATAAAACCCTAGGTCTATGCCCTAGTATGATTCATCCATATGATGAAACCCTAAAGATGCCCATAATGCCCTAAGCATGAAGATTGAAATATATGCCAATGGGGTTCTCCATGAATAAAGATATGTTGATTATGATTATGATGAAACCATAACCTAAACATTATGCCTAAATGCATAAAGGGAGCCCTAACATGATCATAATAGGGTTCTCATGGAAAACAACTAACTCAAGCATTTATGGGCACAAATAGATATGAGATGGAGGCAGAGGAGTTGGACAAAATGTGTGCCCAAATCATTTGAGAAGAAAATCAAATATGCCTTTTCTGAGCTTGGCAACAACATTTCAAAAACATATCAGATTATACCCTTGGAAAATGTTGTTGGCAAAAATTTGTTACACAAGAAGCAAAAAAAAGGACATGGAGGAATTTCATTTTGTGTCTCATGATAAAAATTGTATGTGGTAAAAAATAGCTCCTTAGCAATTGGATGAGCTATTTCGTGCTTCAATTTAAAGGTTGTCCAGGATACCAAAATTAGCCTCTAAAATATGAGAAAACTCTCCAAGTTGAAGGAATATTCTCTTTATGTTAGTATTTATGAGGTCCTGCACTGTTGCAGGTCAACCTTCTAAAAATTCCCCAAACACTATGGCTAGTAGACGTTGAAAATGAAAGCAATTATAGGTTGGTCTACAAGTTGTCTTCATGACCAAGAGACCTATCTCTTGACTCTATGACAAAACAAGTATAAATTCCCAATTAAACTCGTCCATTTTTGCCCAAGGAAATTTAGTGATGTGAACAGAAAAGGATTTAGACTTGAGGAAAAAAGAAGAAGATAGTTGCAGTGGCATAAAATCTCTTGAGAAAGACGGATTTCTTTGTTCTAAAAACTCTTATGAAGAAAGGTGAAGGCTGTGTATATTCTCTCTGAAAAAATTCAGACCCTTTCTTGCTTGGTTATGTGGTGGTATTTTTGGACCTGTGGAAGCATTCTTATTCCACATGTGGAGAATATTTATATTTGGACCTACGAAAACTAATAATTTTAGATCTGTGCATAACATACATATGTTTGAGACATCTTTAAGAGACCTAGTTTGTTTGGACAGAAAGGAGCAGGGCGAGTATTTGGGAGGTTGTTTTGGGTTGTTTTGTGCAAGATTTGGTGGCAAATTTCTCCAAGAACTAGGCCACAATTATCTGTGACCACTACAAGTAGCCAAAGCTTCAGTTGGGAGATGGACAAAGGTGTTTACCCCTGTTTTAGGTCGAGTACATTACAAATATTGTGGAGGAGAGAAGACCACAATGTTAATAAGGTGATTTGGGCCAAGAAATAGGGTTGTAGCAGTTGCTACAACAACCCTAACTAGAGTTGAGTTCCACAGAAGTAAAACACAGGCCTGAGAATAGATAACAGGTAACTAGTGATCTTTGGACAAAACTTCGTAACATAATTAAGTAGACCTAAAAAAATATGGAGTTGACTTTGTAGTCTTGCTTGGAGAAGACCTTTCTCAGTGCAGCAATTGAAGCAGTGTTGAAGACATCATTTAAGCATTGGATGTCCTTGTAAAAGACTTATTGAAGCAATCTCATTGAAGATTTCTTCAGCAGACCTTATTGAAGACTTGGTGAGCTGGTGTAGGGTCCTTGTTGAAGCAATCCTTGGAGCATCTTGAAGACTTGTTGAAGCCCTACTAGAGACAATATTGAAGACTTGTTTGAAGCACTCTCGAAGACTGGTTGAAGCAATATTGAAGACTTGTTGAAACCATTGGAGCATTGGTTTGAAGACATATTGTTGAAAATCATTGTTAAAGTCCTTATTGGAGACATTGTTGAAGTCTTGTTGGAGCAACACTGTTGAAGCCCACATGGAGTAACTTTGTAAAATACTACATGGGTGACTTGAAGAGTGTTGGAAACTCCATTGAAATTGTTGAAGCTGACCATTATCCTTGAATCAAATTTGGAGAAAATGTTGTAGACCCTTTAAAGAAGCCATTGAGAAATTGGAATATTGTTGAAGCGATGTTTGAAGCCCATTGAATAAATCTTGTAGATATTTTGAAACTAATGTTGTAGACCACTTGAAGACATCTTTGGAGCCTTATTAAAGAAGATCATTCAAGGCTTGTTGCAGAAGATATTAGAAGTCTTTAAGAACTATTGAACCCACCTTGTTGAAGTAATTCTTGAGCATCTCGAAGACTTGTTGAAGCCCTACTAGAGACAATATTAAAGACTTGTTTGAAGCACTCTTGAAGACTGGTTGAAGCAATATCGAAGACTTGTTGAAACCATTAGAGCATTGGTTTGAAGACATCTTGTTGAGAATCATTGTTGAGGTCCTTATTGGAGACACTGTTGAAGTCTTGTTGGAGCAACATTGTTGAAGCCCACATGGAGTAACTTTGTAGAAGATTACTGGGGTGACTTGAAGAGTGTTGGATACTCCATTTAAATTGTTGAATTTGACCATTATCCTTGAAGTAGATTTGGAGAAAATGTTGTAGACCCTTTAAAGAAGCCATTGAGGAATTGGAATATTGTTGAGGCAGTGTTTGAAGCCCATTGAAGACATCTTGTAGATATTTTGAAGTTGATCTTGTAGACCATTTGAAGACAACTTTGGAGCCTTATTAAAGAAGATCATTCAAGGCTTGTTGCAGAAGATATTGGAAACCTTGAAGAACTATTGAACCTACCTTGAAGAATAGAAGCAGAGGGTTGGAGCCCTAGAGAATTGGAGTCCTCGTGAAGATCAAGGTGGAGCCTGAGACAATAGAGAGGATTGAAGTCCTCAAGAAGACCAAGTTATTGCTTGGTGAAGTACAAGTTGGAGCCTGGTTGATTTGAAGATTGGAGTCTTCATCTAGGGTTGGAGCCCTGGAAAAATATTGTACAAATTGGAATTTGATTATTGTAAAAGAGGGTTGGAGTCCTCGTTTCTGTTATTAATAAATTTGTTCTTTTGTTATACATTTTGTATTCTCTTTATAAGTGATCTTGGCTGGCATAAAAATAACAATTGTGAAAGACATACTGATTCACTCCCCTTATTATTTCCAACAATTGGTTTTAGAGCCAGTACCTTCAGTCATAGCCTAATAGTTGGAAGGTAGATCCTTAAAACACAAATGGAAAAATCAAGGAAGAGAGTCTCCAAACCTTTTGAAGATGTCTCCTGCTCAGTCAAGAAATCAAAATAAATGTGTTCGATGGAACACACTATGATACATGGAGACGTAGAATGGAAATCTTTTTGATGGCTCAAGGTCTTGAAGTCTAGGAATCAGTGGTTACCAGAAGCACAATGGAAGAGTAGTCCAAGGAATATAATGCAAAAGAAATAAAGACAATCTTGAGTAGTTTACCAGATTTGATAAAAGACAAGATGAAGAAATACTCTTCAGCAAAAGAGCTTGGGGAGAATCCTCAAGATCTTCACTCAAAAAAACTCTTACTCATGACCTCAAATTTACAAGATGGTGGACAAGAACACAAAGTCAATCAAGAGCAATTGCATAAAAGAGAATGGTGATGAAGAGAACCCTGAATTTTGAAGTAGTGATTGACGTAGACATCAAGGAAAAACTTGTGGCTGCTCTAGAAGAGATAAGCATTTTGAAAAAGGAAAATGAGGAACTAAAGAAGCGGGTACAAGATGTTGATCATGACCTTGAAAAAACAAAGGAACAAGTTATCCTTTTAAGGTATCGAGTACAAGAAAGAGATGAGAATCTCAACAAGCTTAAGGCAAAATTGCATCATAATGAGAAGAGACATAATAAAAAAGTCACCATCATGATAACTCAATTAGAAGCAACAAAGAGAAGGGAAGAGATTTTGACAAGTCATCTCAAACAAAGATCTAAGGAATTAAGTAAATCTGAAGCATAAATTGGTTAATATAAAGAAGAAGTCACCTTCTTAAAAGCTCAGCTAGATGAAGCAAAGAAACAAATACAAGGAGCTAAAGATAAGAATTTAAAGAAAGAATTGGGCCTCCTAAAAGGATAAGTTGACGAAGCTTAAAAGTAAAGAAAAACCATGACATGCCAACTTAAAGAAAAAGATGAAGAGATTAACATATTTAAAACATGTCATATTTTTTAAAGTCCAAGCATGTGAAGCAATAAGGATGAAGGAAGAATCAGATAGTCAAATGGAAGAGAAAGATGAAGACTCTGAGAAGATGAAATAAGAGATCTCTAAGGAAAAAAGTTGATCAATTGTGTAAGAGTCTAAAGAGTTCTCAAGCCTTGGAGGACATCCTAAGTCATCAAAGATCCCCACTTGACAAATTTGGTCTTGGATATGTAGGTGATACTTCTAGAAAAAGTGATGCAAACCCTAGAGCATCAAAGAATAATAATGTGGAGAAACTTGGAAATTGCACTAGTACCCCCAGCTCCAACAAAAGAAAGGAAATGAGTCAGAATAACATTGGAAGAACCTATGCTCCAAGAAGATATGATGCAAGCAACGATAAATATCATCAAAGAATCTCAAGGCAAGACAACTTCAAAAGTGCATAAAGAGAATCCTCATATTGCAGGTGTCAAACTATATTTTTGGTTATTGTTACTCTTGTACAAATTTTGGGCACATAGAAAAGGATTGCAAAGCATATAAAAAAGACATTATGAGGACTCCAATCAGTTCCCCAAAAGTAAGATTGCAGGGATATACTCCAACATAAATTATACTCCATCATTCATGTACAATACCAAATGCTTCAAATGCCATAATGTTGGACATATAACTCGAAATTGCAACTTGAACTGGGCTCCAAGACGATCTAAGAAATCATCAACCAACCATGGAAAAGGAGTCACACAAGTCTAGAGAAGGAAGTATGTTGAACTAGAAAATGAATACGTTGAATGTGCCTTAAATACTCAAGGCATCAATCCATGTTGTTAATCAAATGTGTGGGCATCATAAGTAGAAATTATGTCTTGCCAATATTATGCCATTAGAAAGGAGAAGATTATACTATTAGGGGGAGCAACTCTATGACATGAAGGAAGTAGCATGATGATAAGGGGAGCAACATAATGCCAAGGAAAGCAACACAATGACAGGGGGAGAAACATATGAAGAATTTGCCATTGATGTAAAGGGGGGAGAGAGTATTGAAAGAGGGAGAGTATTACCATTAATGACAAAGGGGGAGATTGTTGGAAAGAGTTGTCATTGATGTCCTTGTGACGCCAAACCCTAGGTTCATTGTTGAAGTTGAACCTAGGAACAATCCCTATTGCTAAGGAGAAAACCCTAGGGTAAGCCTTGGGTGTTGAAATCAAACCATAACACTAAAGTGCATTAATAAAGCCCCAAGTCTATGCCCTAACATGATTCATTCATATGGTGAAATGCTAGATATGCCCATAATGCCTTAAGCATGGAGATTGAAGTATATGTCAATAGGGTTCTCCATGAATAAAGATTTGTTGATTATGATTATGATGAAATCCTACCCTAAACATTATGCCTAAATGCACAAGGGAAGCCTAAAAATGATCATAATTAGGCTGTCATGGAAAACAACAAACTCAAGCATTTATGGGCACAAAGAGCATTTGGACAAAATGTGTGCCCAAATTAGCTGAGAAGAAAATCCAATATGCCTTATTTGAGCTTGGCAAGGGCATTTCAAAATCATATGAGATAAGACCCTTGGAAAATGTTGTTGGCAGAAATTTGTTACACAAGAAGCAAAAAAAAGGGCATGGAGGAATTGCATTTTGTTTCTCATGATAAAAATTGTTTGTGTTAAAAAATGGCTCTGTGGAAATTGGATGAGCTATATCCTACTTCAAATTAAAGGTTGTCCAGGCTACCAAAATTAGCCTCCTCCAAAATATGAGAAATCTCCTAGTTCAAGGATAATTCTCTTTATGTTAGCATTTATGAGGTCATGCAATGTTATAGGTCAACCTTTTAAAAATTCCCCAAACACTATGGCTAGCAAACGTTGAAAATGAAAAAAATTATAGGCTTTGACTCCATGATCAAGAGATGTGTCTCTTGACTATACGACAAAACAAGTGTAAATTTCCAACTTGTCCATTTCTGCACAAGGAAATTTGGTCATGTGAACAAAAAAGGATTTGGACCTAAGGCAAAAAGAAGAAGATAGTTGTAGTGGCATAAAATAACTTGAGAAAGAGAAATTTCTTTGTTGTAAAATATCTGTGAAGAGAAGTGAAGACAATGCATATTCTGTGCGAAATTTTTTTGACCCTTTCTAGCTTTTGGATCTATGGTTGTATTTTTGGACCTATGGAAGCATTCTTATTCCACCTGTGGAGAATACTTATATTTGGACCCATGAAGACTAATAATTCCAGACTTGTGCATAGTACATACCATACTTTTGTTTGAGATGTCTTTAGGAGACCTAGTTTTTTTGGGCAACATGAAATAGAGGAGTAGGTCGAGTATTTGGGAGGTTGTTCTAGGATGTTTTTTGCAAGATTTGGTGGCAGATTTATCCAAGAACAAGTCGACAATTCTCTGTGACTACTATAGGTATCCAAAGCTTCAGTTGGGAGTTGGACAAAGGTGTTTACCCCTATTCTAGGTCGAGTACATTACAAAAATTGCAAAAGAGATGACGCTGCAGTATTAGTAAGGTGATTTGGGCCAAGAAATAGGGTTGTAGTAGCTACTACAAGAACTCTAACTAGATTCGAGTTTCACAGAAGTAAAACATAGGTCCAAGAAGAAATAGCAGAGAACTCACAACTTTTGGACAGCACTTGGTAACACCATTAAGCAAACCTAAAAATATATGGAGTTGACTTTGTAGTCTTGCTTGGAGCAGAACTTTCTGAGAGCAACATTTGAAGCAGTGTTGAAGACATCATTTAAGCATTGGATGTCCTAGTTAAAGACTTATTGAAGAATTCTCGTGGAAGATTTCTTGAAAAAACCTTATTGATCAAGAAGTCTCGTTGAAGATTTCTCGAACAAACCTTATTGAAGACTTGGTGAGCTAGTATAGGGCTTGTTGACCACTGGAGTGGGACCTGATTATTATGTGAAGACTCCATGCCCAAGGATGAGCCAGAAGACACTTGTACTATCAGATATCATCAGTTCAACAAAGTTTTTAAACTCTACTTCTACTTCTCATCATCTTTCTCTTGTACCCAAATTCCACGCCCTACAGGGAATTGTAATAAGTGATACTAGTAATGATGAGTTTTGAGTCATTATTGAGTCTTTAATAGGCCTAGGTAGACTGGGACATTGCCAACAAGTGAGTATTACCCTGGGAGGTTTTTTTTCACTCGGCTAATTATCATCTCCCTATCAGGACTTAATAATTAATTGAGTTTTTTTCCTCCAATTTTACCCCAAAGCTGGAATACGACTTGATGGTGAGGCCTTGGGTGAGTCCTAGTGTCTAAAGTCAATGTAATTACCATACTAGATCACAGAAAAAATTTCATGGAATTTGGCTAGGTCTAGGTAGTCATTTCTTATTTTTTTAGATTTCTTGTAGGTCAAAATTTGAAGTAAAAATTGTAATAAGTGTTGTCTAGAGAAATTGTATGGGGTACGAGTAATCAAAATTACACCTCTCACCTTGAAATTTCTACTATAACATAATTTGAGGGGTTCAAAATGTGTTTTGAACCCTAAAACCCCACTTTTCCTAAGTTTAGTGGAAAATCTCGAAATTAATTAAGCCATAAATTAAATAAATGGAGAACAATAAATATCCACGCATGCTAAATGAGGTGGAAATGAGGTGGAAAATTATGGGTGAGTTAAAGTGAAGTCCCAAGGTGATGTGGAATCCTAAAATCAAGGAAATAACATGTGCTAAAATAAAATCGAATTTCTGGCATTAAATGAGAGCTGCTTATTTGGAAATTCGAATTTGTGAAGTTAATGCATATTTGGGAGGATTTAGGAGAATATTTGGTGGATATTTTTGTGGGAAATTGTCCCCAGATGGGTTACCACCCATATACACTTGTCATTTCATCATAAAATTCGAATTTGGCACATAAGGGGGGAAGAAAATGATGTCCACTTGCCGAAATCCGATTTTTACACTTGGCATTGTAGCTTCACTTATCAAATTCGAATTTGCCTTGTGATCTTCTCCCTCTCACCACTTGATATTTGGTTCTTCATTGGGATTTGCTCTCAACTTTCTATATAATGGAGCCATGAGCGCTCATATTGTATCTTTTGTATTAGCTTTTGTGCTTGGGGAAGCTCTGCTCCTGTGCACACTTGTTCTTCATATAATAAAAAAGTCTTTGGGGTTCATTCATGGGTGTTTCTCCCTTGGAGTTTGGCTTGATTCAATGATGGTATATTTCTCTACTTGTGTTTAATTTGATTTCATTCTCTCATATGCTTTCATAAGAATTGTGAATGTACAACTATCTTATATTTGCAATTGGTTATTTGATATGATCTAGGCTAGATATTTTCAAATAAATTCTAGAGTTCTCGTGTCATTGTTTATTAATATAATCCATATGAGCTAATGTGAATTTGAAGTTTTGTAGAGGTCATCTTTGGATCAACTAGCAAGCGTGAGGGGAAGTCTTAAAGAGACCAACCCACTCTTGGCATTACTTACAAGGAGCTCCTATCTTTTTTTGAATCTTAATAGCTTATCTTTCGAAAGTGTTGATTTTGCAGGGTTCTTTTTCACATAGTTTGTGCTTAAGCCATTTATTTCAATCAAATTTACGTCTTATACTCTTGTGATTTCATCTGTTTATCTAGCTAATCAAAGGTTCCTTATAAGCTAGACAAGTGATGTGGTCTTTTCCCATCACTTGATTTAATTTTTTTGTATATTATATTGTAACATTATCACTCATTTTGCATGCTCTTTTTCACACTAACCTTGGTCTTAGTTTTGCAGCCCTAAAATGTTGGTTGTAGGTTCTCTCAAGTTTCAAAGTTCCATTTTGAAGGAGGTCATGGGCATTAGGAGGGCTTGCTAAAGAAGACTAGGCCATGTATCACTTTGGAAGATTCTATTTCCTTATTGTAGCGCCATCTTCATCTCTCTTGAGGCTCCACACTTAAGGAATTCCCTTATGGTCTCAAAACCTCATTTTGTATTTCCATCAATTCCTTAGGTTGCTCTCAAAGAGCCATTAACCTCATTGTAATACATAATAATAAAATTTATGATTTTTGTTTTGGTAGCATGGGTTCCACCCATTGGCATCCCTATCTCTCCACTTTGGGAGAGGAATGGTGATTGGATTGACTTGTTGACTCTAGCATCTCCTTTCATTTACATGCGTGATCTAAATTGGTAATTAACATAGCCACTCATCTCATTTACTTTCCTCAAGTTTGCTAAAGTTCTTCAAACTTGCACCATGTAAAACAATTGTTGCTACAAGTCTCAAATTATGTTTTTGCAAAGCAATTTACTTTCATTTTGTGCAAGCTTCTTCATTATTTTGTTTTAGCAAACTTTGATATACTTGGTTTGGCTATTGTCTAAATCATCTATGCTTTATGGTTGTGCAATATTTCCATTTTGAAGCATATTTGAAGCATTGTGTATTTGGGTAATTTATCTTTCAAGACAATCATTTACTTCCATGTCAAACAAGTTTTCTTTCATTTTCTCAAATTTAAGAGTTCTTTCGCAAGGCTATTTTGAATACAAATCTTGAGATACAATTTATTTTACATGAAAATTAATTACTCATAAGCATAAAGCTTTTAGTTGGTCATTGATTATCATAAGTCAAAGAAAATACTTTCATTTCACAATCTCATATGTTATGAAGCTTATGCAATCTTGTGTTTTGGAGTATATTTAATTAAAGCATCTCTATCTTTTACATAACACTTGCAAAATTACTTGCATATCATAGTAGACATTCTAACTTAGTTGCATATTTAAAATTTACCTCAAAGCATAAGCTTTGTTGATAGAAATTATAGGGAAAAAGACTTTCTTGGAAAGTTCTTCCATTTGGTACGAAGTAAGGTAAAAGTGTGTGACCGTGCAGTTATGAAGGTGGCTTCTCCCCTTGTAGGAACAAAGGCATACACTGGCTCGTAAGACTCAAGGGACAGTTATCGTTAATGACACCCTCGGGTCCTCGCCCTCTCTTTCTTATAATCAGCCCAATTTTTACCCCTTGGTAAGAGCAGAAGAGGAGGAATTCTCACCTAGATTAGGCATTTTATATTAAAAGTAACTAAGATTAATTGCATTCAAATCTAGTGTAATTGCATCTCATGCTAATACACCTCATGGTTTTACTTGCAATTGTTTATTCCTCTTGTCATTGCTGAAATTAAATATTTTTTTGTGGAAAATATTTTTTTTTATCCACATTTTGCAAGTAAAACACTATTTTTTCTTTTTGAGCAAGATAGCTTCTCGTGCTTTGATTCATAAATCTATTTATCTTGAAAGCATTTACAATATCTTGTGCTAACATTTTCTTGTTTCACTTTTAAGGATTACTTTTGCTTTCCATTTGAAAGCATTATACTTCATTTAATCAAATACATTTTCATTTCAAAGAGCAATACTTTGAAAACATTGGTTTTAATATGCTTTATGCTTATTTAAATTATGCATTGATGGTTATTTCTCATAAAATTTTTTGCTTATAAATCTTAAGAAGTAATCTATTTAACTCTAGCAACTCTCTTAGAAACTCACATCTTTTAACTTAGTTTTTCATTTAGGGATCACCTCCCATAGCTAACCTAGGAGATAGCCTAAACATAAAGAGTTGGGATTAGTATAACAACCCCTTCTCTGAGTTCCTTGCCACCAACCACACATTGTGGGGTTAAAGAATTTTTCTCACTAACTTGTAGGTAGGTGTAGGTAGCAAGGTGTTAACAGGGCCCTTGTTGAAACAATCCTTGGAACATCTTGAAGACTTTTTGAAGCCCTATTGGAGACAATATTGAAGACCAGTTGAGGCAATATTGAAGACTTGTTGAAATCATTGAAGCATTGGTTTGAAGACATCTTGTTGAGAAGCATTGTCGAAGTCCTTATTGGAGACACTGTTGAAGTCTTGTTGGAGCAACTTCTAATAAACTTGTTGTGCAAACCTTGAAGACACTTTTGGAGCAACATTATTGAAGTTCGCATGGAGTAACTTTGTAGAAGACTACTTCGGTGACATGAAGAGTATTGGAGACTCCTACTAAAATTGTTGAAGCTGACCTTTATCCTTGAAGCATATTTGAAGAAAATGTTGTAGGCCCTTTAAAGAAGCCATTAAGGAATTGGAATGTTGTTGAAGCAGTGTTTGAAGCCCATTGAAGACATCTTGCCAATATTTTGAAGCTAATCTTGTAGACCACTTGAAGACATCTTTGGAGCCTTATTAAAGATCATTCAAGGCTTCTTGTAGAACATATTGGAAACCTTGAAGAATGATTGAACCCACCTTGAAGAACAAAAACAAAGGGTTGGAACCCTAGATGATTGGAGTCCTTAAGAAGACTAGGTTGGAGCTTGAGCAAGTAGAGAGGATTTGAATCGTCAAGAAGACTAGGTTAGTGCTTGGTGAAGTTACAAGTTGGAGCCTGGTTGATTTGAAGATTGGATTCTTCGTCTGTGGTTGGAGCCTTGTTAAATTATTGTACACATTGGAATTTGATTATTGTAAAAGAGGATTGGATTCCTCATTGTTCTTATTAATAAAGTTGTTCTTTTGTTATATATTTTGTCTTTTGTTTATAAGTGATCTTAGTTGGCATAAAAATAACTATTATTAAAGAAACACTAATTCACCCCCCCTCTCAGTATTTTCAACAATTGGTTTTAGAGCCAATACATTTAGTCAAAACTTGATAATTGGAAGGTAGATCCTTAAAATGCAAGTGACAAAATCAAGGAAGAGAGGCTCCAAACCTTTTGAAGATGTGTCGTTGTCAGTCAAGAAATTAGAAGAAAACCAAACTGAAAAGCTCTCTTGTTTGATGAAACAAACAATGAGATGTGGAGACATAGAATGGAATTTTTTTTTGATGGCTCAATGGTTACTAGATGCACAATGGAAGAGGAGTCCAAGGAATATAATGCAAAAGAAATAAAGGCAATCTTGAGTAGTTTACCAGATTTGATAAAAGTTAAGATGAAGAAATACTCTTCAACAAAAGAGATTTGGGAGAATCTTCAAGATCTTCAGTAAAAAAAGACTTACTCATGACCTCGGATTTAGAAGATGGTGGATAAGAACACAAATTTATTCAAGAGTCAAGGCAAGTAGACGAAGGTACCAATTGTATAAAGATAATGATGTTGAAGAGAACCTTAAGTAGTAGTTGAAGTAGACCTCAAGGCAAAACTTGTGGCTGCTCTAGAAGAGATAAGTAACTTGAAAAAGAAAATTAAGGAACTAAAGAAGCGGGTACAAGATGTTGATCATGAGCTTGACAAAACAAAGGAAGAAGTAATCCTTTTGAGTCATCAAGTTCAAGAAAGAGATGAGAATCTCAACAAGATTAAGGTAGAATTGCATCAGAATGAGAAGCGACATAATGAAATAGTCATCTTCATGACAACTCAATTTGAAGAAGCAGAGAGAAGGGAAGATATTTTGACAAGTCATCTCGAACAAAGATTTTGAGGAATTGAGTAAATCCAAAGCAGAAATTGGTCAATATAAAGAAGAAGTCACCTCCCTAAAAGCTCAACTAGAGGAAGCAGAGAAACAAGTAGAAGGAGCTCAAAAGAATAATTTAAAGAAATAATTAAGCCTCCTAAAAGGACAAGTTTATGAAGCTGAAAAAGGAAAGAAATTATGGCCAAACATATGCCGTTAACAAGATGATCATACCGTCCCTACCATTCCCCATCTTATTGTACTATAATCCATTTGTGACCTGTGAACATTGTCATGCCTTGAAAACATCATCAATGCATTCCTCTAAGCATGAGCTTCAATTGCCTTAAAGACATCTCCTTGCAAAAAATCATGAAAACATCTCCTTTTGCATTGGCGCGGGCAGACAGTTCATCACTCGCGCCAATGGGGAAAATCCTACAAAGAGGCCGCGCCAACTGGCGCTCTGTCCCAGAGCAGTAGTCGCGCCAGCCAATTTAAGGAGTGTTTTTAAAATAAAGATGGCGGAAGTTGTGTTTCAACAAACTCAGAAACCATTGCCTATCTTGAGTTGGGAGGTTTGGCTGCGGGAGTTCTATGGAAGGGAAGTGGTTTGCCACCTCCCATGGAACCTTCCTTGTTGACAGGGCCAATCCCACAATAATAGGGATCCCAACTCCCTCCTTCCCCATCTATAAAAGCCTGCTCAATTCCATGGCAAGCTAGTCTTGAAGTGCCTAAGCTTTGAATCTCCAAATTCCAAAGAGCCTTTGTGCTGTAAGAGCCCTCTTTCTTCCCTTAAGGCCGACTCAAGTAAGGAGACTATCGTCGAGAGACTCTAGAGAGGTTTTCCCTTTCAGGAAGTAGCTTGCGGGATTGTAAAATGTCGGAGACCTCATCCTGGGTAAGGAGACTACTTAATGTCGAACATTGGTTGTAATCTCTTTCGATTGTTATTTAATGAATGATTACGATTATGGTTCCACTCTGTTTTCGATTATGTTAATATGAGTAGTATCCTTTCCGACTGATATTTAGTTGCGTATGCTGGATTTTATGCTTGTATCTGTTTGTTTCTTGCATGTGCAGGTGTCCATCCGCGGAGATCGTGGAGGATCGTGATCTGCCGAGGCTGAGGAACGGGAACGCTCTCTTCTTTAGATCGTAGCATTGGATTACAGGTAGGCCTCCATCTTTGGTCTTTTCATTCGTAACTAGGAACTTGCGTTGTAACATTTCGTGATTGTTGCTAGACCCCTGCTGGGCTAGTAGGGATCGCCTCTGTCCGCAGAGGGGATTTACCTCCTTAACAATTTGGCGACTCCACTGGGGATCGTCTAGATTTCATTGTCTCGTTTAGATTGTCTCATTTTGATTATTTTATGATTTTCCTTGCTTGATGAGCCTTCTGGGTTGGGTTCTTTTGCTGTTTTTGCTTCTTGGTTTGCTTAGTATACATTGATCTGCTTCTGGAGTAGTTCTTTTTTGTTTTTGGCTGAGAAACTCGACTGGCGCACTTTTTAGCTCGACAGTCGCGCCAATTGGCGCACGTTGCTTTTGTTTAGCCCGTGCCAATTGCTTTCTGGCGCCAGTTGCAGCCTTACAGTCGCGCCACTCCTGTAAGGTTTTTGAGTTTGCTCAGTTTTGAGCTCTCTGGGTCTGGTCAGTGCTTTTCTTCTTGATTTTCCGACTACTTGAGTGTGTTGGAGTCCTGTTTGACTGGGAATTCGCCTCCGTCCTTTGGTTGTTTGCTTTTATCTACCGATTTCACGTTTTGAGCCCTAGGGCATCTAATGGCTTAGTGTATCGAGCCCTCCTTGGGAGTTTTGGTGTTTCGTTTGTCCAGTCGACTTTTTGATTGCTCCTCCGCATCCTCTTAGTAGTTGTTCATTGTTTTGTTGCGATTTTTGGGTGATTGCTCATTCCTTCATTCAAATTTCGTTTGGTCTTGCTTTGGGCCTAGATCACACGGTCCATTGGAGCCTTTGAGTCTTTTCTTGGTTTTGAGAGACTTTGGTCGATTTGGGATCTGATTGCTTGTGTTGTTGAGTGAAATTTTCTTTTTTTGCTCTCTCAATATCGTTTCTCAAGTTGTTCCGTTTGTTTTCGGTTTGTTTAGTGCATATTAGCCATCAAACGTTGAAAATTACAAAAAAAAAATCTCTTGTGCTTTTGGTTGAATTAGTGCAAATTGAAATTTTTCGATTTTACTAGTGATTAGTGATTTGAATGAAAAGTTTTCAATTTCATTAGTTGCATTAGAGGTCTCATTGTTTGTCTTCCGAATCATTTTGTTTGTGTAAAGACTCTCAACTCTTCTGTAGCTAGTTTTCATTGAACAAAATGGTCTACTGTGGCATGTAGCGTTGCATTTAGGAGTTTTTGAAACAATACATTCGTTAGGGCCTGGAAATTGAAACCTAATTGAAGATCAACTTTAAAATCCACTCAATTAACCTAAGGCAGCATTGAAATCTAACGAAACATATTTAGAGGTCTAGGCTAGAGACGTGTTCCGGCGTCTTTAAACCTAGCAGCTGTCGTTCGCCTTTTGGCTTTAGACAGCGCTAGTACGGACTTGTGCTCCCCGTATCGTCGCGTATATAAAGGGAGACCCCTCTAGGTTTTCAATCCTTTATCCATAGGAAGCCGAGTCTGCCGCCCTATACCCGTGATACACCGAACACATCATTCGGGGAGATTGCCTGCACGTACGGAAAGTCCTTGGTCGATTTCTGTTTCATTATTGAAACCAAGGTGTATATTGCAGTTCACGGTTATTTGGTACACCCTCTGTGCCTAGTATTCCTGAGCAGTCATTTGGTCTTTTCTGACTCCCTAAATTTGAAAAGACCGTCAAGCGCTTGTCCTTTCACGCTTGTGTCAAATCTGAAAGAGATAGAGTCATCTTTTATCGTTTCTCGACTCTTAAAACATGAAACGGTAGAGTTTCTTATTTTTCAATGTGGTAAAAATTAATCACCCACGATTACATGCCCTGTTAGATATTGCTTGTTGACCGCTTGATCGTGTGTCTTGACTCTTTTTCAGCCCGTGTGTGGTTTTGAGTTTTGATGGCAACTTTTTCAGAGTTTACCAACCAAGGAATCCCCTCAGAAGGGAATCCTGGTCATTTTCCTCCTTTTGGAAATGTTGGTGCTCCTTACATGGCGACGTTGTCCCTTCCTGGGTTAACTGTTGGGTTGCCTGTTTGGTTGTTCTCAACCTCTGTTGTCCCGAATGTCTCCACTATTGTTCAATCAGTTTCTCCACCTGAACAACATCATGTTGATTCCAAGGTGGACCTCTCCCCTTCTTCGCCTGTTTCTGCGTCCTCATCTTCTACTTCGCCTGGTGAAAGCCTGGATTCGAGTAACCAGGTGGTTAAGAAGAAGAAGAAGAAGACAAAGAAGAAGAAGTCTGATAAGCGAGAGGCTAAAAGTGCAGCCACTGTTTCTGAAATATCTCCTCTCGATAAACCTTCCAACCCTCCACGGAAAGTCAAGTTCCCTTGCCTGTTGTGCACAGGAGACCATCTTCTTCGAGACTGCCCTGGCATTCCCAAGGTGCTCGAAGTATGGTCCAACGGCCGCCCACCGTTGCCTTTGGCTTCCGGGAGTCAGGTTGGGGGCACGTCTTCAGCTGGTGCTGATAAGGTTCCTAAGAAGCAGGGTAAGATCACCAATCCCTGTAAGTTGTGTGAAGGGCACCATGCCATTCACCTTTGTCCTTATATGGATGAAGCCAAGCAAGTCTTGGGCAACCCAACCGGTTCTACACCACACCTTCCACCTGGTTATAATCGGCTTTCTTCGAGTCCTCTGCCAGCTGATCCTACGATTGGTCAAGGGTCATCCTTGGTCGACCCCACTCCCCCAGAAATTCAAATTCACGAATCCGTCCCTGACCAACCATTGGTCGTAGGATCGGTTGAACTGGCCCCGTCCGCGGTGCACCAGGTCTTTTCTGTCGAGAGTGGATCTCACACTCCTCATGTCCTTCTGGTTTCTTCAGATTCTTCAGACTTGGAGAAAGATTCTCCTGTCCCTGTACTTCAAGAAGTTGCTCCTCCGCCTCCCAAGATGGAGGCTACGGAGGATATTCCTCCCGCCTTCGAGATGGAGGTCATGGAGGAGGCTTCTGCTTCCGTAACATCAGGGGAAGACCTTCGCATTTCGATGGTAGCCCCTCCGAGTAGTCTGGTCGCCTCCTTTGATTGGAGTCGATTTGCAGGATTCCGCCTTCCGTCTTACGTGCCTTTCGAGATCACAGTACAGGCTCTTGGTCTGGTCGTACCCAGCACCATTATAGACGAAGGTGCCTCTGTTAGTATTCTATCCTCAACTACCTGGCAAGCTTTTGGTTCGCCACCGCTTGCGCCTGTTACGCAGAATCTGTTGACTTTTAACAGAAGGACGAGTCAACCGTTGGGGATCCTTCCAAGGTTACCGATTACTTTGGGAGGTAAAACCGTCCATATGGACGTGATGGTCGTTCCAGGCCCCTTGGATTTCAATCTGCTCCTAGGGCGCGATTACACCTATGCCATGGGAGCGCTCGTCTCCTCCCTTTTTCGTGTGGCCTGTTTTCCACATGAAGGACGGATCGTGACCATTGATCAGCTGTCGTTCTTTGGTCCTAATGTGGCAACTGGTCCGCCATCACCCCCTCCTGGTTTTTATCCACCTGTTGTATCTGCCCCACCGCAGGTCAACTACGTGTCTACCTACCCTGTGCCCGTACTCAGTGAAGACGCCGTCGTGCATAGTGTACTGGGGGCATTGGGTCCTGACTTCCAGGATGTTTTCCTTCCATCGGGAGTGGAACTCTTGGAAGCACCGCCTTCTTGTTCATTTTGATGTAAGTCGGTTAGAGCACGGTTTCCTCCTTGTGTCGAGCTCTTTAAAAAATGAAACCAGGTTCTCGGAGCATAGTTCCTCCACTTGTGTCAAGCTCCTAAAAACAATGAAACAAGCTATTTGAGGATAGTTCTTTTAAGTGTGTCAACCTCGTTAAAATAATGAAACACGAGCATCTTCAATTCGCCTTTTTGTTTTGAACCTTCACTCCATTTTCAATGGACTGAAGCTTGGGGGGCATGCACCTCGAATTGAGACACCATGCTGGGGGGCATGCCCGTCTTCCTTATTTCAAGCATAGTTTGCATATGTGTGTGTTCATGTGTGCTTTCAAGCTTGCATAAAGATGAAATGTGTGAGTAGATACATTGTGTGAATACATTTCGCATTGGGTCGTTTGTTATGTAACTGATACATTAGATTACATTTGTATTAGACATTTGCATGACATATAGAAAACATCATCATATGTAAAAGATCCATCCAAAATAGTCATATGTATATATATATATGTGTGTGTGTCGAAATGTTTGCACAGTGTGCGTCGCATAAAGTCAAAATATACATAATCATCTTAAGTACATCCGGAGACGATACGTCTCTCAAAAAATAGATGTGGTATAAATCCTAAGAGCTAATCTGCATGGTGCTCATGATAGCATGTGACTGCATGCACTAAGCGTCTCAGGATTCAGTGGATCTGACTTGGAACTCCCACCGTGTGACGCTGGTATGCCATCGGTACGTTCGCCAGCCGAGCATAGTCCGGGATCCCTTGGCAAATGCCCTCGAGATTCTGGATCAACTCCTCTCCTTCGGTGCCCTCTCCCTAGGGATCTGGGGCGAGTTGAGTCCTCCGTGAGATTGGAGACATCCCAGCTGGTCTCTCAGGTCCCACATCTGCATACATATATAAAATGTGTTAGGACGAATGTGTATTAACAAAAACATATAAAACATAAAAAATCAAAAACATGAGGTCTTACCCAACTCCTCATCCTAGTCATCTCTTTCTACCAGTGGGAGATCTGGGTCTCCGGTGAAGTCAGTTCCTACATATGGCCAGTCCTCCACAACGATCAACTGGCACCGTAACCACCTAAAGAACTCCGGCCTCCAGGACATCTGTTGGCCACCTCCAACTCTGGGCATTAGTGCTGCCCAGCGAGCCATTCTTGGCTCTCGTGGTATCGGATCTGCCACTGAGGCCCCTTGGCCCTGGAAGATTGTTAAATGTTCTAGAATGAATGATACCAGGATGGAACCATAGCCAAACTGTTTCAGTTTATCTTGTTTGAATTTGGTGAGTTGCCTTTTCATGTTTATTGTTACTGATGTTGCCCAGTTGAACAGTAAGGGACTCATGCATTCTGAGGCCAGCAGGAGTTGGGCCTTTGTGGCCTCGTGCGGTGCCTGTGACCCTGCAGCCCGCGTGATGGTATGTAGAACAACTCTCAATTCCAGATCAGGGATAGTTTGGATATCCACCTTCTTGCTCCCTGATCCCATTTGTGCTCCTCGGCACACTCGTGCCATCACTTCTTCCATCTTCTCGACAGATGGTTTGCTTCCAGTCAAGACAGGGATCGGACCTCGCGGGACAATCCGGTGATAAAATACACATCAGAAACCTCCAGCTCCAATACCTAATCTCGCAACCTGAACACTTGTTCATGTTCATCCCAAATACTGATCAAATACTGGAGGAGCTCGGGCTGAGCTCGTAGACAGGGTGTAAGGAAGAACTTCTTCAGCCCACAGTTTCTGAGGGCATTCATGCAAGCCTCACTTTGGATGGCCTGTTCATCCTCTTCTCCATGCTCTCGTTCTTTCCATTCAATCGCCATTTTTCTTGATTACCTGCATTCATATGGTCATAAACCCTTAGTTAGATCTCTGATAGGCCTCAAATTCCATGCAATTTGGTTTAAATATCGATTTTTTAGGCGGAATTTTAGGTTCGGCCGCTGGCGCGGCTGTTTTGTGAACAGTCGCGCCACGTGGCGCGAGCCCTTTGTATAAAAGAGCCCATTGGCGCGGGTCCGTGCCCGATACCCGCGCCAATGAGCGCGGCCCTAAAATTTCAAAAGTGGCCACAGAGAACTGATTTACAAGGGAAAACTATTAAAAAATGGATGAAAATGTAGAGCAGGGAAGCGCCTCTTACCTGTAGCAGACGAGAAACTGAATGGTCAACCGGATCTGTCGCAATCGCCGTCAGAAGTTTCCACTCCAAATGGACCACTGTTGCTTTTTACCAAGGTGAATAGTAAATGTAATTTTATTTTTACCATTTTGGCATATTTATAACTTTTTGACATAAAATGAGTTTTAAAAAGTTATTTTTATCAAATATTTTAATATGTTATGTCGAAAATGGGTTTTACGCTTGCTTGGTATGTGCAGCAGTAGGTTTTTGCGACTTTAACGATGGAGACGAGTTGTATTTTATACTTTTTCGGACTCGGTAAATACACGAAAAAGTCACTTTGGAGTCATCTTTCAGCTCTTTTCTGACTCTCTAAACATGAAAAGATTGCTGAGGCCCTTGTCGTTTCGATCTCGTTAAATTGGACATGAATCGACATCCACCCAGTATAAGTTTAACCCTTTTTCGGGCTGGGATGGATTGATTACGAAAAAGGAATACCCTAGCCTATCGCGACTAGGAGGTTTTCCCGGATATTGTTTTCTACCTTTTCGGATCTGGGGAACTATTTACGAAAAGGGACCTCTGGAGTTTTCTTTTCCGCTGTCTTTTCAAACTCTCTAAACATGAAAAGACGCCGAGTTCTTCCTTTGTCAGACTCGTTAAACCCCGATGACATCGGATCTAGTCGAAATGACGTTCTCCGAGTTCCTCCTTCCTAGGACTCGTTAAATGCACTAGGATGGATTCGCCCGAAGGGCGGACTTATATCACAAGCATATGATATCCCCTTCAAGCTTGTTATCAAAAATAATTGGGGTACTCGCCAGAAATGGTGGGGGAAAAAATGGAACCATCGTCGTTGTCGTCGGCAGTATGTCACTCTTGAACATGGCACTTGTCTGCATTCGTGTCGGGTTGGGGACATCTCATCTCGTTTCTTCACTTTGCCTCCGTGGGTTTGGATAATCCCTTTTGACCTCTCATCTGTTCACTGCCTCGTCACCATGACCTCTGATCCGTTGATGTCAAATACTGCCAAGTCCACCGTCGTGCCGTTTATATGTTCAAGAGAAGTTGGCCTCTGCAAATATCAACCTTCCTCTGATTCTCATATGATCCTGATTCACAACAAAACATCATGTTCCTCTATCTCGTGTCGATGATGTGGGAAACATTATGGCCCACCTTCGATCAAGGTCACTTCCTGTCGACTTCAACTCATTATCCAGGAAGTTGGTCTAGAGACTCCTGATGGTACCTTGGAGCCTGCATGCCTCAATGGCAGGTTCGTCGCATTCGACGCGAGGTTTTCATCATTGGCCTCCGACTAAGTGATTCGCGGTGTTCGACGTCAACCCACGATTCACACGCTCGAGATTGTACCGCAACACCTTGAGGGCCATTGTCATTATTGGTGGCTCCTCCTTCGTCTGCTACCGACCATTGGCTGGTAATCAGACGATGTTCCTGCATGTTCGACTTCAGCTCACATATTCGCATGCTCGAACTTGTACTTCGTTTGGGTCGAGATGGAGCGCAAGACCCCGGATTGTGTCTGTTGTAATCCAGGCTGCGATTGTGGATTATTATCATTATGTATATGACTCATTGATTGGATGGTTGCGACCATACCTGAGTCTATTTATTTGATCCTCGCTGGATGGCTGCGCCCATACCCTGGATCCGGATTATAGTGTACTCTGTTTCGGATGGCTGCGCCCATACCGCATATACATCATGTACTTGAGATATCGGTTGTACTTTTCTACGCAGGTTTTCCGACGGCGGGGCTTCAGTTGAACATGTTCTCGTAAAGCATTTCACCTCTCTCTCTCTCGGGCCTCATACTTTAGGGGGCATCTGTTACACAGTAATTTGTCACCGTCCCTACCATTCCCCGTCCCGCATAATGGAGGACCCATTTTGTGACCTGTGAACATTGTCATGCCTTGAAAACATCATCAATGCATTCCTCTAAGCATGAGCTTCAATTGCCCTAAAGACATCTCCTTGCAAAAAATTATGAAAACATCTCCTTTTGCATTGGCGCGCGGTGCAGCTCACTGTTCTCGCGCCACGGAGGAAAATCCTACCAAAGAGGTTTTCCGCGTTGAATCGGCGTTTCCGTCCCCGCAGCAAACAGTCGCGCCACCAATTTAAGGGAGTGTTTTTTAAATAAAGATGGCAGAAGTTGTGTTTCAACAAACTCAGAAACCATTGCCTATCTTGAGTTGGGAGCTTTGGCTGCGGGAGTTCTATGGAAGGGAAGTGGTTTTGCCACCTCCCATGGAACCTTCCTTGTTGATAGGGCCAATCCCACAATAATAGGGATCCCAACTCCCTCCTTCCCCATCTATAAAAGCCTGCTCAATTCCATGGCAAGCTAGTCTTGAAGTGCTTAAGCTTTGAATCTCCATATTCCCAAGAGCCTTCGTGCTGTAAGAGCCCTCTTTCTTCCCTTAAGGCCGACTCAAGTAAGGAGACTATTGTCGAGAGACTCAGGAGAGGTTTGCCCTTTCCCTGGCGAGCTTTGCGAGACGTGAACGACTGGAGACCCATCCGAAGGAGACCACGACGTCAAAACTTTGGTTGTAATCTCTTTCGATTGTTATTTAATGAATGATTACGATTATGGTTCCACTCTGTTTTCGATTATGTTAATATGAGTAATATCCTTTCTAACTGATATTTAGTTGCGTATGCCGGATTTTATGCTTGTATCTGTTTGTTTCTTGCACGTGCAGGTATCCATCCGCGGAGATCGTGGAGGATCGTGATCTGCCGAGGCTGAGGAACGGGAACGCTCTCTTCTTCAGATCGTAGCATTGGATTCCAGGTAGGCCTCCATCTTTGGTCTTTTCATTCGTAACTAGGAACTTGCGTTGTAACATTTCATGATTGTTGCTAGACCCCTGCTGGGCTAGTAGGGATCGCCTCTGTCCGCAGGGATTTCCACTTCTTCAACACATGCCAACTGAAAGAAAAAGATGAAGAGATTAACATATTTAAAACAAATTGTTGAGAAATCTGGGGCAGCTAGGTTAGGGCTGATTCATTTTGATTTCTCTTAACTTTGATAGTTACATGTGACATTATTTTAAATTCTTCTTTTCATTATTATTATGTTATTTTATCATCAAACAACTATAAAAAAACATGAAGATCATCAATGACAAATGGACACCAGATGTAGGCACTTAGGTACTCAGCGAGGTCAAAACCCAGTCAAACTCTTCTTTTAGTAGAATCAAATCAATTTGAGACAATCGAGACTCAAGACCAAGAGAAATGACCTTCTTCACTCCACCAAGTCAGTTCTCCATTAATAAGTAAAACATCATGCTAATTAAAGTTTCTATCCCTTGCGTGTTTCTTCTGTAGATTTTGATCTCCTAGCACAACTCTGTAATACTTTAGAAAAAGATCTTTGCTATTTTTCCCTTTCTTCTTGTCATTTAATAGGATCTCCTCCTTCAAGTTTCACACTTCATTCTTCCTTAGAATTTTAGATCAGAATGTTGTGTGAGAATCTACTCCACAATAGGTCGAAAGCTTCTCCTTATATAGTATTTCAATGGTCCATCATAAGACCGACTTGATAAATGATTAAGGCCAACTAGAAGATTGAAGAAACTGATTTGGTGGAGGAGATAATTTTTTTTCTTTGACATAGGGTCTTTTACATTATAAATTTGACTTTGACTCAATATAAAAATCCTAGAGCACTGAATGGTTGCTATGACCTAATGACCATTGGCCCAAGCATGAAACCCAGTCGATTTTTCTAAAAAAAATTCTTTTCTTTTTCCAAATACATTACATCATGACTCAAATACAATTATGAAGACCAACACTAGTTACATTCTTCAACAATCCCTCTTAACTAGGAGGTATTCATAATTACATATATATACAGGTACATGAAAGATCTCAAAATGATATGCTCTATGAAGAGTCACACCACACATAATGCTATAGATTCGATACTTGGCCAAGGTATCTAATTCGATTGGGACTAAGGTGTGTTCCAAGCTTTAACCACTCTAGGTACCACCAGCCTTCATCTCTCTCTACAAACTAAATCAGATATATTATCCAGTCCAAGCATGCTTCAAACGTTCAACCTTCTTACAGAGAGATCCTTCACAATCACAACCCCAATTAGTAATAAAATTTCAATATATATATAAAATTTAACTCAAACCTTTGGAGTTCTCAAATATATTAATGTTGGGTCATCATCATATTATCCAAACACATCTTTGTCGGAAGCTTTCTTCTTTAACTTCTATAGCAAAACCAAACTCAGCTTTAACACTTCTCCCAGAACATCCAAGTTTGTTCATTCACGAATATTTATCTATAATGCTTCAACCATGGTTTTTATTCTTTCTTCAAGGTCTTTATTATGCCCTCCCTCTCAACTTAGGGAGATAAATACAATTGGAGAAACTTCAACCTTTCAAAACTTCATTTTAGGAACATCATTCTTTCTCATGGCCAGAAGGTCATCTATCATTCTTACATCTCCCTTTATCCATCATGCTCATTATTATTATCAGTTCATCTTCAATTATGAACATCTTCAACATCTTGATGATTATGTACCTACAAATCTTAAACAACAAGAAAAACCTAGTATAAATATATAGAAGAATGAAGTCAATTATATCAAAATCACATCGTTACAAAGGAAACATCAAAATGATCAAGATTTATCAAATACCTAAACATAGTTAGGTTCATGGACACCCAGGGTCACATCTTTCATATTTTGGATTCCAACAACTTGCTATGGTTTTTTTCCAAACCCTAGATTCCATCATTGAGACTTAAAGCCTTAGATATCAACAACTAAATCAAGTTAGCAATTCAATCATAACACTCTGCATCAGGGGCTTTAATATTATGCCCTAAATTTTCATGTCAAGTTCTGCTATGTTTTTGTCACAAACCCTAGATTTCATTAATAAAACTAAATTAAGAATATTAAGTTAGCATACTAGCATTTCATATCTAGGGTTTCATTATTATTTACTTATATCAATCTCTTACTAAGATTTTATCGTAAACCTTAGATACAAACATCAAACTCCAACAATTTTGACGAAAATAGGGTTTCAATTATGCAGAAACTCATCCACCTAGGGTTTCATTCCTAAGACCTTATATTTAATTATTACAAGGGTTTTGTTCATAAACCCTAATTCATCAAACCCTAAAATTCTAGGATTTCATCATATAATCTAGACATCATCAACAAACCCTAAAAAGCTAGGGTTTCTTCATTGCATTACTAAAATCCTAATTATCAAGAGAGTAGGATATCATTATATGTTATAGACTTTATTAACAAACCCTAAGTGTAGACTAGGGTTTCATTATTATTGTCAACATACCCTAAGCATAAAAAATGATAGGGTTTTGTGACGAACCCCAAAGGTTAGTAAACAAAAGATAAAGTTTATAACAAAGGTTGATTTAAGATTAATCATCTTAAACAAGAATTTTAATGAATCAAAACCTTAAACATAAGAGAGTTAGTAATATAAAGCATATTTCAAAAATGAATGTACCTTATAATTAGGAGGATTAACTACCACTCTTGTGGTCTTGAGCATACCTGGAGTTTCTCCTTTTACAAACCTTGCAAGATTTTCTAAGTATTCCCTTTGAAGATTCCCTCTGAGTCTAGTTGCATTCTCTTATATTTACAAGCTTAGTCCTTCTAGAATATACCTTCAACATTTTCTTGACAAGTATCTTCAAAAAGTATGTAAGAACAAAAATATAATATAGGGTTTCCAATAAACTTTAGAAGAAGAATACAAATCTAAATAATATTTAATTCTACCCTTGTTTAAGGATTTCCATATATCTCCTAGTCATTACCAATCTTCAATGAGGACATGCCAATCTTAAAATCATACAATAAAATGACCTTAAGACCTCAGATTCTTAACCAACAAATAAGTTATACATACCTCAAAACTTACATGCTTTTTTCACTATGATGATTAAAGGATCAACATCTCATTTGAGCTTGTATCCTTTTCTTGCAATCTGAATACATATTGTTAGATAACTAAATAAAGAATAATATCATTACTTACTTGAGTTATGCTTCTTTCAAGCTCCTTCTTCCAATGATGTTTCTTCCAAAAAATGCTACTGCTCTTCTGCTACAAGCCTTCAAGATAGGACTCGTTACTACCTCTCTTATCACCTTTGGATTGGGCTTCTCAAAATACTGATATAATATTCTGAAGTGGACTCACTGAATGGGTCTTACCAGTCACTGATCATATACTTGATGTAGCCTTTCAAACACTATAATTATTTGCTCATAAGTGTGCCCAAAATGACACTACTTATGATGCAAAAGGACTGTTATATACTCCTTCAAAAGTTGGCTTCCCTTTAGGTCACTGTTCAAGCTCAAACTATTTATATATGAATGCTGTAGAATTGCGAGCTTTAGCTTCAATTGTCTCGACCTCTATATCACTATCTGAGTGTTGAGTGAAATTTAGTGTTGGATCTTTTATATGCACAAAACTGAGAACTTCTTGGCACATGAAATTAGACTTTTATAGGCGACTGTCTTTCTTGTCTTCTTTTTGTAGCATATTTTCAAATTAGGTCTAATTTCGGTCTAGGTCTTCTTGGATGCATAGATCTATAGTGGGATATTTGACCCTCTCCAAGATGATTATGGTTGCACTTATGCCTAGGTCTTTGTGATATCCTTTTAAGAGGTTGTAGATTCACGTTAGACCTTTCAACATATACTTGTCCCCATAATTTTGTAATAGGTATCTCAACTTTCCTTTTAAATTAGTCTTAACTTTGGATAAGACCACAGTGCTCAAATTGTTGGGTGTGGAGCCTGATTATCTTGTTTATTTTGTATCACAGCGTTGGACCCCTATACCTTAATGGGGCGGAAACACCGCCTGTAATTAAACGCTGACAGGGGGGTCTACGGGGGGGGCTCGTAATATATAATTTTCTAACAACTGGTATCAAAGTTGAATGTCTATTTGTTTGATAAACTCACAGGAAAGAAGGGTTCCTGGTTTGAGTGGGAGCAATGGCGGAAGATGCTAAGTTTAGGGTTGAGAAATTTAACAGCCAAAACTTCCCGCTGTGGAAGATGAAGATGGAAGATTATCTGTATCAGAAAGATCTGTACCTACCATTGAGTGGAAAAACAAAGAAGCCGACGGCTATGGCAGACGCAAAATGGGATATTCTCAATAGAAAGGTACTCAGAACAATATGGTTGTGCCTTGCGGCATCGGTAGCCTTCAATATTTCAAAGGAAACAACAACAAAGGGTTTGATTAAGGCATTGGCGAAACTATATGAAAAACCCTCGGCCTCAAACAAGGTATTTCTTATGAAACGTTTATTTAATATGAAGATGTCGGAAGGTGGATCTGTTGCAGACCATTTAAATGATTTTAATACAATTACTAGTCAGTTAAGTTTTGTAGGGGTAAACTTTGATGATGAAGTTAGGGCTCTTTTATTTCTATTCTCATTGCCAGAAAGCTGGAATGGTTTAGTTATGGCCATTAGTAACTCTATCTCTGGATCTAGTACTTTAAAGTTTGATGATGTTTTCAATGCCATCCTTAGCGAGGAAATGCGACGGAAAAGCTCCGGTGAGACATCGGGTAATGCTTTGAGTGCAGAGTCTAGGGGAAGAAGAATGGAAAGAGGAAAGAGCTCGGGATATCGCAGTAAATCAAGGAAAGGCAGATCCAAGTCCAGATCGGGGATAGTGTGCTCGAAATGCGGAAAGAAAGGACACCTAAAGAAAGACTGTAGATCTCGAAAGGGAAAAGAAGGAGATGCACAACAAGAAAGCAATCATGAAGCAAATGTGACAGGTGATGCATTACAAGATGCTTTGATTCTTTCTTTCTAAAATGTTACTGATTCCTGGGTGGTAGATTCAGGGGCCTCATTCCATGCCACACCTGATAAGAAATATTTTCATGACTATGTTCAAAGAGATTTTGGACAAGTTTGTTTGGGTGATGATAAACCCTGTAAAATTGTTGGAATGGGTAAAGTTCTTGTAAAACAACATAATGGAAACCAATGGCTATTAAAGGAGGTAAGGCATGTTTCAGATTTGAAGAAAAATCTAATTTCAACAGGGCAGTTAGGCGGTGAAGGTTGTGTGACAACTTTCACAAATAAAACTTGGAAGGTCATCAAAGGAGCCATGGTAATAGCAAAAGGTGAAAAGGTTGGTACATTGTATTTATGCAATGGTATTTCTAACTATGTTAATGCTTTAACTTCCAAAGGAGCAGATGCAACATTATGGCATCATAGGCTCGGACATATGAGTGAGAAGGGGATGAAGATTCTTCACTCAAGAAATTTGTTGCCGGGTTTGAAGAATGTTGATTTGGATTTATGTGAGAATTGTATTTATGGAAAACAGAAGAGTTAGATTTCTCAGAGTTGGGAAAGAAAAGAAGAGAAAAAAATTAGAACTTGTGCATACATATGTATGGAGACTTGCTCAGGTATCATCTCTCGGTGGCTCTCATTATTATTTTACTTTTATTGTTGATGCAACTAGAAAGACTTGGATTTATTGTATTCAGAATAAATCTGATGTATTTGATACTTTCAAGAAATGGAAAGCTTTGGTTGAGAGTGAGATATGAAAGAAGTTGAAGTGTCTCAGATCAGACAATGGAGGTGAATATTGCAACAAAGAGTTTGATAGGTACTGTTTAGAGCATGGAATTCGCAGACAGAAGACAGTTCCAAGAACACCACAAGAAAATGGTGTGTCAGAAAGGATGAACAGAACAATCATGGAGCGTGCAAGGTGCATGAGATTGCATGCAAGACTGCCTTTACAATTTTGGGCAAATGCTGTAGATAATGTTGTTTATCTAATAAATAGAGGGCCTTCAAGTTCCTTGAATGGTGGTATTCTATAGGAAGCATGGACAGGTAAAAAGGTAAACTACTCTTTTTTAAAACCTTTTGGTTGTGAGGCCTTTGTCCATATTAATAAAGAAAATAGAAAAAATCTTGAGGCAAAATCAAAGAAATGTACCTTTATTGGATATGGTGTTAATGATTTTGGTTATCGCTTATATGATTATGAAAATCACAAAATCGTTAGGAGCAGAGATGTAATATTCAATGAAAAGGTCTTGTATAAGAATTAGTTGCAGGAAAAGAAACAGTAAAAAGAAAACAAATAATACACAGTTCTTGATGAGATCACAGAAAAAGTAAAGGTGCCTGAAAATAAAAATAATCAACAACCACAACAACAACAACCACCACAATAGCAACATGCACCTCAAACACCTGAAAGTGGTGTTAGAAGATCTACTAGGATAAGTAGACCTCCTGAATGATACTCTCTGATGGCAGTGTGGGTGCAGGTGTTAAGGAGAGCTGCTCAAATTTTGTTAAAATGCTTTCTAATTCAGGAGGAATTAGTTCCTGGTCTTTGTTTCCACTCTCGGTCATCAAAGTTTATTAAATTTGTTTGATAAAACTAATAAAAATGATATGCGGAAGCATAAGTCCCTTTTACCCTTTAAACAATGTTAAACCTTTGGAAACAATGTTTAAAGACATTCGGAACCATTATAACTCATATTAAACAATGTTTAATAACCTTCAGAAATATAATAATTGACTTTTAAAACAATGTTTTAAACCTTTCGGAAATGGTTCCGGACTTCAAAATCCTTAATAAAACCCTATTGAATAAACACCATCGAGTCCATACTTTTTATTAATTTTCATGCAACTATCGATGCAAACACCGTCGGATCTCAATTGGTGATGATCGAATGGCTATAGCGTTCGTTTAACCCCGGTGACTTATCGCTCCAAAGTCACGCGAAATTGGTGGTATTGCTAGTGTGACGTGTCATCATTCTACTCGATCGCGTTCAAACAGAACAAAACCGCTCGCATACCAAAAGCGGTGCGAAAATAGTGTTTGGTTTCCCGAAAACCGCTTTGTTACAAACTTTCGTTTTCGATTGTGTTTAAACATGGATTTTCGCCGGATTATAGTTTAACTTCAATTTCTCTGGAAACCTTCCTTCTCCACTTTGTAACTTAACAATATAGACCAATTATCACTGCTCGATCTCAAGCCAAGAAACCGGAATTCCTTCAACTCTCTCAGAATCCTTTACACAGAAGTTACTTACACGTAAGTTCTACACATAATATATAAATCAAATGAATTTTCGGAGAGATGAAACCCTCTAGGAATTCGCCAAGCAACAATAGATAAATAAATTCTGCAACTTTATTAAATCAAAGGCAAAACCCTCTAAATCGATTCTTACACGGCCCAAATTTGATTTCCTCCTTCTTAGAGGTTACATTTATAGTTTTTTACATAACAATCGACCTCCTCTTGATGATCGAATTCTCCTAATTTAGAAAAAATCCTAGTTACATAATATCTTCCCTAAATCTATCAACTGAAAGCTAAATATGCTGAATCTAATCTAAAACTGCTCAATCTTCCTAGATACTAGTTCAACCCTATCTAGTAAAACTGTAAACTGACAGCTAAAGGTACCAACACCTTTGCTTGTAACTTTTTTTGGATTTTTGGAATAATTAATGAAGCCTTTTTTCTCTAAGCCTCATGCTCCTGCATCACTCTCCTTCATTATATTATTTATTGTTAACTGATTCTGGTGAATCCGAATGTTATGAAGAAACAATGCAGGTTGGTACCAGGAAGAAGTGGGAGCTAGCCATGGAAGAAGAGATGGACTCCTTAATGCATAACTAGACTTGGGACTTAGTCAGGTTGCCTGCAGGTAAAACAACATTGTAGAATAAATGGGTTTACAGGTTGAATGAAGAAGATGGAGGAAAACAGAGGTACAAAGCTAGACTTGTGGTGAAGGGGTTTTCACAAAAGAAATGTATTGATTTTGATGAAATATTTTCTCCTGTTGTTAAGATGAATTCAATCAGAACTGTTTTAAGTCTTGTAGCAGCAGAAGATTTACATCTTGAACAGTTAGATGTAAAGACAGCATTTCTCCATGGAGATTTGGAGGAAGAGATATATAAGGAGCAACCAAGGATATGAGGCTGGGTGGAAAGAAAAATTAGCAAAGAAGAAGAGCCTAGAGTGGTTTAAAACAGCCCAAGGCATCAAGATTTAAGGAAGTTTGAGGTCCTAATAAGGTTATACTAGATGTCACTCTGATCATTGTGTTTATCTGAAAAAGAAAAAAAATAACAGCTATATTATATTGTTATTGTATGTAGATGACATGCTTGTTGAAGGATCTAACATGCAGGAAATAAATGTGCTCAAAATAAAATTGGAATATTCATTTGCAATGAAGGATTTGGGAGTTGCAAAACAAATCCTTGGTATGAGAGTAAGTAGAGACAGGACAAATCACAAATTAACACTGTCTCAGAATGATTACATAGAAAAGGTGTTGAAAAGATTTAATATGCAAAATGCAAAACCAATTAGTACTCCTTTTGCTAGCCATTTCAAAATGTATGCAATGGTCTGCACAAGGCTTGATATTGCACATGCAGTGGGAGTTGTAAGCAGGTACATGAACAATCTAGGAAAAAAACATTGGATGGCAATGAAATGGATTCTCAGATATTTGAGAGGTACCACAAATCAAGCATTATGCTTTGGTGGTTCAAACATTGCTCTACAGGGATATGTTGATGCAGATATGGCAGGTGACGGAGATAACAGAAGGAGCACTACAGGATATGTATTTACCGTAGGTGGAACAACTGTCAGTTGGGTTTCAAAAATCCGAAGTGTTGTTGCACTTTCAACAACAGAAGTAGAGTATGTTGCTGCTACAGAGGCTAGTAAGGAAATGATTTGGTTACAAAGGTTTATGGATTAATTGGGTAAGAAGCATGATATGGGCACGTTATACAGTGATAGCCAAAGTGCCATTCATCTTGCAAAGAATTCAACATTTCATTTCAGGACTAAACACATACAACTCAAGTACCATTTTATACGGTCAGTTTTGGGAGATGGAAAATTGAAGCTGGAAAAGATACACACTAGCCATAATCCTGCAGATATGCTAACAAAATTTGTAACCAGGGAGAAACTGAGAATATGCTCAGTTTCAATTGGTCTTCAAGGATGACGATAAAGATGAGGAACAACCAGGTCCAAAGAGGATTCATTGTCCAACAAATGAAGCAGCGGTGTAGTTGCTACAATCAGTCTCCAAGAGGGAGATTGTTGGGTGTGGAGCCTAATTATCTTGTTTATTTTGTATCACAGCATTGGACCCCTGTACCTTAATGGGGCGGCAATGCCGCCCGTAATTAAACGCTGCCTGGGCAGTCCGGGGAGGAGGGGTTTTTTTTTTGGGGAAGTATCATACTTTGAGGAGTTTCCCCCGGCGGGGGTTTCGGTGTGCGCTCAGCTAAAAACATATGTAAAATTACCTTGTAAAAGTATAGTAATTTTTAGTCAATCTGGGCCATTCATTAGGCAGATGATCTGACGATAGAATTTATTTTTAGTTTAGGGTTTTTTGCCCTAGAAGGCAACCCCTTGCTTTGTATGAGGGTATTGTATTGCGGCTGTTTATTGTATGTGTATTCTCAGAGCGAGAAACAGATAGGGAGACTGTGAGAGAGAATAGAGGATATTACAACGAATCTGTTGTAGGTTGTGTCTCTTCATTTTGCTGGATAATAGAAAGGAAGGACTGGCTGTTAGGGGTGGACGTAGCCCAAACTGGGTGAAACACGTATATCTGTGTCTCTCTGGTTTATGTGTTTTGTGTGCTTGTATTTTCCGCATATTTTATGTGTTGCATTACTCTGTAATATATAATTTTCTAATACAAATCTCTGAGAAATCACAAAATTCATACCTTAATTTTAGATGATGAAAAATGTGCCCAGGACTCGTTATTTTCATCAGTGATCTCGACTTTGGGAGAGCTATTTTTCTCACTTAAACACTTTAAACTCAAAAGATTCAGTCTAAGATGAGACACTTCGTTGGCTTTTCAATGCTCTAAAATGGGGTTCAGTCACCCATACATGTAACAAAATTTTAAGGTTCGAATCTCTAAGGAAACACAGAGAATTCATATCACTTCAAAGGGCAATTTCAGAACTCATATATCATGTCTATAATTGCGTTCCTTTTTTTAAGATGCTCGACCTTGTATGGGCTATTGGACTAGCCCTTCAATCCTCTAAAACATGGTATATGTGCTCTCCAAAAACCCTCACTCTTCATACACAGGACTTTGGCCTAGTCACTGTGATTAGGGCTTGAAAATGTGCCCAGAATTGGAAACTCCTCCTTCCAAAAGCTCGGTTTTAGAGATTTATGTTCTCCTTGATGTCTTCAAGTCTTTGGTGACCTTCTTCCTGCCCTTATACTAGCGAACCAAGCTCTGATTCCATGTTGAGAAATTTGGGGTAGTTAGGTTAAGGCTAATTCATTTTAATTTCGCTTAACTTTGATAGTTGCTTGTGACATTATTTTAGATTCTTCTTCTTATTATTGCTATGCTATTTTATCATCAAACAACTATAAAAAAAATGAAGATCATCAATGAAAAATGGACCCTAGATGTGGGCACTTAGCTAGGGCAAAACCCCTAAGAAGGGGAAAATCCAGTCAAACTCTTCTAGAATCAAATCAATTTGTGACAACCGAGACTCAAGACCAAGTCAAATGGCCTTCACTCCACCAATTCAGTGATCCATAAATAAGTAAAACATCATGCTAATTAGAGTTTGAATCCCTCTCATATTTCTTCTGCAGATTTCGGTCTCCTAGCACAACTCTGTAATACTTCATGAAAAATCACACGTGTGGCAGAGAACAATGTACCTTTCTTCTAGTCATTGAATATGATCTCCTAAAAGTTTCACACTTCGTTCTTCCTTCGAATTTAAAATCATAATGTCGTGTGAGAATGTACTCCAAAATAGGTTGAAATATTCTCCTTATATAGTAGTTCAATGCTCCATCATAAGGTTGACTTGATAAATGATTGAGGCCGACTAGAATATTGAAGAAATTGACTTGGGAGAGGAGATAATTGACACAATTTTTTTTCTTTGACATAGGGTCTTTTACATTATAAATTTGACTTTAAATCAATATAAAATTCCTAGATCACTTAATGGGTGTTATGACCTAATAAGGATTGACCCAAGCATGAAACCCATGCTTTAAAAAGTCAATATTGGCAAATAAAGATAAAGGCTGTGAGAAGATGAAAAAAGAGATTGTTTCTATAAGGAAAGAAGTTGATCAACTGTTTAAGAGTCTAAAGAGTTCTCAAGCCTTGGATTGCATCCTAAGTCATCAAAGATCCCCACTTGAAAAATTTGGTCTTGGATATGCAGGTGATCCTTCTAGCAAAAGTGATGCAAACCCTAAAGCATCAAAGAATAAGAATGTGGAGAAGCTTGAAAATTGTACTAGTAACCCCAATTCCAACAAAAACAAGAAAAGGAGTCTGAATAATATGGGAAAAAACTGTGCTCAAAGAAGATATGATGCAAGCAACAATAAATATCATCAAAGAATCTCAAGACGAGACAATCCTCATTCCAGGTATCAAACTATATTTTTTTGTTATTGTTACTCTTGTACAAATTTTGGGCACATGGAAAAGGATTGCATGAATGAAATTTTAACGTCCACGAGACTAAAAATAGTCTATGGGACCACCAACCTTCGTGCTTTTCGCCTTTCGCAATTCAATCCTTTTCTCACTCAAATTAATGATGAGTTGACCCAACCTTTTAATAGTCCCCTCACTGGAAAGAAAATGCCAAGGAACCGATGTTAACATATTGTCGTAACTATCTCTGATGTCTCTGAAAGCATCACATTGCAAAATGAAACATTTTTTCGGATTCCACTGCCCCATAAGTGAAAAAAGTACACACCTATTCTTCCCAAGCTTCTTTAGGTCTTTTCCACTGATCCGTTTCACACTGAAGTTGATGCAAGTTAGTTCTTAATTGAGCAATAAGAATCTTTGCTCTCCATGTAATGCTAGCTCTAATGTACTCTTTTTGTTGGAGATCACAAGTGGGGTTGAATTCCTAAACATAATACCTCCTTTTTCTACCCAACTCTTTTCTCTTTGCAGGACAAACATTGAGGTAAATATTCCATTTTTGCATCCATTTTTTGTTTGTTCTCATCCATGATTTCTTTCTTTCACTCATGCAGGGCATATAAAACAGACATTTATGAGAACACCAATCAGTTCCCTAGAAGTAAGATTTCATGGAGATACTCCAACAAAAAATATAATTCATTATTCATGTACAAAACCAAATGCTTCAAATGCCATGATGTTGGAAATATAGCTTGAAATTGCAAATTGAATTGGGTTGCTAGACGATCCAAGGAGTCATCAGCCAACCATGGAAAAAGAGTCACACAAGTCTGGACAAGGAAGTATGTTGAACATAAAGTATACACCTTCATTCATGTACACAACCAAATGCTTCAAATGCCATAATGTTGGACGGATAGCTCGGAATCACAACTTGAATTAAGCTCCTAGAAGATATGAGAATTCATCAATTAACCATGGAAAAATAGTCGCATAAGTCTGGAGAAGGAAGTATGTTGAACCAAAAAATGAACACGTTGAATGTGCCTTGAATACTCAAGGCATCCATCCATGTTGTTAATCAAATATGGGCACCATAGGCAGAAATTCTGTCTCACCAAGATTCTGCCTATTATAAATGAGAAGATTACATTATTAGGGGGAGAAACTCTATGACAAGAAGGAAGTGGCATGATGATAAGAGGAGCAACAAATGCCAGGGAAGGTAGCACAATGATAGGGGGAGCAACAAATGATGAAGTTTCCATTGATGTCAAAGGTAGAGAGAATATTGAAAGAGGGAGAGTATTGCCATCAATGACAAAGGGGGAGATTGTCAGATAGAGTTGTCATTGATGTCCATATGACGACAAACCCTAGGTACATTGTTGAAGTTGAACCTAGAAACAATCCTTGGGTTCCAAGGAGAAAACCCTGGGTGTTGAAGGCAAACCCTAATCCTAAAGTGCATTAATAAAACCCTAGGTATATGCGCTATCATGATTCATTCATATGGTAAAGCCTTAAAGATGCCCATAATGCCCTAAGTGTGAATATTGAAAATGAAAACAATTAAGGTCAGCCTACAAGTCGACTCACAAGTCGGATCCATGATCAAGAGACACGTCTCTTGACTATATGACAAAACAAGTACAAATTCCCAACTGAACTCGTCTGTTTCTGCCTAAGGAAATTTGGTTATGTGAACAAAAAAGGAGGATTTGGACTTGAGGCAAAAAAAGAAGATAGTCGCAGTGGCATAAAATATCTTGAGAAAGACAAATTTCTTTGTTGTAAAAACTCTGTGAAGAAAGGTGAAGACTGTGTATATTGTTTGTAAAAAAATTCAGACCCTCTCTAGCTTCGATCTATGGTGGTATTTTTGGACCTGTGGAAGCATTCTTATTCCACCTGTGGAGAATATTTATATTTGGACCTATGAAGACTAATAATTTCAGACCCATGCATACCATACTTCTGCTTGAGACGTTTTAAGGAGACCTAGTTTGTTTGTGCAGAATGAAATAGAGGAGCAGACCGAGTCTTTGGGAGGTTGTTTTGTGCAAGATTTGGTGGCAAATTTCTCCATGAACTTGGCCACAATTCTCTGTGACTGCGACAGGTAGCCAAAGCTTAAGTTGGGAGCTGGACAAAGGTGTTTATCATGTTCTAGGTTGAGTACATTACAAAGATTTCAGAAGAGAGGAGGTTGCAGTGTTAGTTAGGTGATTTGGGCAAAGAAATAAGGTTGTAGTTGTTGTTACAACAACCCTAACTAGAGCTGAGTACCACAAAAGTAAAACAAAGGTTTGAGAAAACATAATAGAGAACTTGCGACCTTTGGACAAAATGTGGTAACATCATTAAGAAGACCTAAAAATATATGGAGTTGAATTTGTAGTCTTGCTTGGAGCAGACCTTTTTGAGAGCAACAATTGAAGCAGTGTTGAAGACATCATTTAAGCATTGGACGTCCTTGTTAAAGACTTACTGAAGTAGTCTCATTGAATATTTCTTTAGTAGATATTATTGAAGACTTGGCGAGGTGGTATAGACTAAGCCAATCTGCTTTTGGCAAGTTTAAACTAATCCAATCTTGTAAAAGGTCCCTGTTTCCACCTTATTTGGAGCGTATAATTAAAGAAACCCAATCTTTACATCATCCCATAACACAATAAACCAAACCACTATATGCCAAGGGTCTTCACCCTGTTAAATCACTTTATCCCACGAACCTTAATCCATGAAAATAACGATAACCCCCATGACCTTCTGAATGGGAGGAGCAGATCACTCCACCTCTCCCCACAATAGCTTTTACAACAACTTGAAACTGAAATCCAGCGAATTGCACTTGTCATAAAAAGAATATGTGGATTCACTCTTCGAACAACTATGTAGACTGCATAATGCCGCTCATGCAACGTTATTCCATTAACATTCCAGGATATCACCTTAGGCAAACTCATTTCGACATATTGTCGGGCCTCATAACCATTCTGAGTCAACACTAACTGCATGTAATCATGCGGTGTGCCTGTACCCTTTGTCGATCAAGATGACTTATTTGAACTTGCCTGTGCACCTTCATTTGGGGAAGGCACCCTGGGAGGATCAACCTTAGGAGGCATCGCATGACATGGAGATGTGGGAGGTTAATATCGAACTGATTTCCTCTCCCCTTGGTCTTCGAGTTCTTCTCCCTCTCCCTCTCCCTTAGGTCAAGTGATTATGTTCCTTATGGTCAAGCCTGCTTGGGCATCCTTATGATCGTGATCTAGTATCCTTGCGCAGTATCCTCGTTAGGAGCAAAAGTTGATGGGCAAAATAAAGTAGTGGATGGACCCCAAACAACCTGTTACCCCCATCAAACCTTTATAGGGGATCTCATAAGGAGGATAGTTGGTGCCTCCCTTTGGTCAGGGATATGCATTCTTTCTTTCCACTGGGACTTACTTCAGTCGCAAAACCTTCTTATACATAACCCTCTTAGAATCGTACTGGGAACTTAAACAACTCACTAGCCTTTGTAGGGGCATTTTGAAGTGGAACTAGCTACCGATAGTGGTTTGTGCTCATCTTACCATGTATTAAGGTGAGTTTATTCTAATGAGTTGTGCTTGTGATAATACTCTTGTAATTCTTATTCTAAGGCCTTAACACCTCTTTATCCCACCCACAACTAGATAATAGGTACACAATGAGGAACGTTTTTGCGTTTAATCCAACTTATGGAGGTCTTCATCATTTAAGCATTGGATGTCCTTGTTAAAGACTTATTGAAGCAGTCTCATTTAAGATTTCTTGAGTAGAGCTTATTGAAGACTTGGTGAGCTTGTATAGGGCCCTTGTTGAAGCAATCCTTGCAGCATCTTGAAGACTTGTTGAAGCCCTACTGGAGACACTACTGAAGACTTGTTTGAAGCACTCTTGAAGACCGATTGAAGCAATAATGAAGACTTGTTGAAACCATTGGAGAATTGGTTTGAAGAGATCTTTTTGAGAAGCATTGTTGAAGTCCTTATCGGAGACACTGTTGAAGTATTGTTGGAGCAACTTCTAATAAACTTGTTGTATAGACCTTGAAGGCACTTTTGGAGCAGTATTTTTGAGGCTTGGATGGAGTAACTTTGTAGAAGACTACTTGGGTGACATGAAGAGTGTTGGAGACTCCTACTGAAATTTTTGAAGGCGAATTTTATCCTTGAAGCAAATTTGGAGAAAATGTTGTAGACCCTTTAAAGAAGCCATTGAGGAATTTTAATTTTGTTGAAGCAGTGTTTGAAGCCCATTGAAAAAATCTTGCAGATATTTTGAAGCCGATCTTGTAGAGCACTTGAAGACATATTTGGAGCCTTATTAAAGAAGATCATTCAAGGCTTGTTGCAGAAGATATAGGAAGTCTTGAAGAACTATTGAACCCACCTTGAAGAACATAAGCACAAGGTTGGAGCCCTAGAGGATTGGAGTTCTCAAGAAGATTAGGTTGGAGCCTTAGCTGGTAGAGAGGATTGGAGTCGTCAAGAAGACCAAGTTGGTGCTTGGTGAAGTACAGGTTGGAGCCTGGTTGGTTTGAAGATTGTAGTCTTTGTCTAGGGTTGGAGCCCTGGAAAATTATTGTACACATTGGAATTTGATTATTGTAAAAGTGGATTGGGTCCTCGATGTTCTTATTAATAAAGTTGTTCTTTTGTTATACATTTTGTGTTATGTTTATAAGCGATCTTAACTGGCATAAAAATAACAATCGTAAAAGAAATATCGATTCACCCCCTCCTCTCAGTATTTCCAACAATTGGTTTCAAACCCAATACCTTCATTCACAACCTAACAACTAGAATTTAGATCATTAAAACACAAATGTAAAAATCAAGGAAGAGAGGCTCCAAACCTTTTGAAGATGTCTCGTCCTCAGTCAAGAAATCAAAAGAAAACCAGGCTAACAAAGCTCCCTTTTTCAATGGAACAAACTATGAGACATGGAGATCTAGAATGGAAATCTTTTTGATGGCTGAAGGTCTTGAAATGTAGGAATCAATGGTTACCAAAAGCATAATGGAAGAGGAGTCAAAGACATATAATGCAAAAGCAATAAAGGAAATCTTGAGTAGTCTACCAGTTTTGATAAAAGTCAAGATGAAGAAATACTCTTCAACAAAAGAGCTTTGGGAGAATATTCAAGATATTCACTCAAAAAGACTCTTGCCCATGACCTCAAATTTAGAAGATGGTGGATAAGAACACAAAGTCAATCAAGATTCAAGGAAGGTAGCTAAAGGAACCAATTGCATAAAAGAGAATGATGATGAAGAGAACCCTGAAGTAGTAGTTGAAGTAGACTTCAAGGCAAAACTTGTAGCTACTCTAGAAAAGATAAGCAGTTTGAAAAAGGAAAATGAGGAACTAAAGAAATAGGTACAAGATTTTGTTCATGACTTGAAAAAATAAAGCAAGAAATTATCCTTTCAAGGCATCAAGTACAAGAAAGAGATGATAATCTCAACAAGCTTAAGGTAGAATTGTATCAGAATGAGAAGAGACATAATGAAAACATAACCTTCATGACAACTCAATTAGAAGCAACAGAGAGAAGGGAAGAGATTTTGACAAGTCATGTCGAACATTGATCTGAGGAATTGAGTAATTTCGAAGCAGAAATTGGTCAATATAAAAAAGAAGTCACCTCCTTAAAAGCTCAGTTAGGGGAAGCAAAGAAACAAATACAAGGAGTTGAAGATAAGAATTTAAAGAAAGAATTGGGCCTCCTAAAAGGACAGGCTGAAGAAGATGAAAAGGAAGGAAAAACCATGGCATGCCAACTAAAAGAAAAAGATGAAGAGATTAACCGATTTAAAACACATGTCTTCTTTTTTAAAGTCCAAGCATGTGAAGCAATAGGATGAAGGAAGAAATGGAGAGTCAATTTGAAAAGAAATATGAACACTGCGGGAAGATGAAAGAAGAGATTGTTTCTCTAAGGTAAGAGATTGATCCGTGGTCTAAGAGTCTAAAGTGTTCTCAAGAATTGGAAAACATCCTAAGTCATCAAAGATCCCCACTTGACAGATTTGGTCTTGGATATGCAAGTGATACCAAAAAGCATCGAAGAATGAGAATGTGGAGAAGCTTGAAAATTTTACTAGTAGCAACAACTTCAATAGAAGCAAGGAAATGAGTCAAAATAACATTCGAAGAACCTATGCTCCAAGAAGATATGATGCAAGCAACAATAAATATCATCAAAGAATCTCAAGGCAGGACAACTACAAAAGTGGATCAAGACAATCATCACATTCCAAGTATTAAACTATATTTTTTGGTTATTGTTACTCTTGTACAAATTTTGGGCACATGGCAAAGGATTACAAAGCATATAAAAAAACATTTATGAGGGCTCCAATAAGTTCCCCATAGGTAAGATTGCAGGGAGATACTCCCAACAAAAATTATGCTCCATCATTCATGTACGAAACCGAATGCTTCAAATGCCATAATGTTGGACATATAGCTCGAAATTGCATCTTGAATTGGGCTCCTTGACGATTTGCGAATTCATCAACCAACCATTGAAAAATAGTCACACAAGTCTGGAGAAGGAAGTTTGTTGAACCATAAAATGAATATGTTGAATGTGCCTCGAATACTTAAGGCATCAATCCATGTTGTTAATCAAATATGAGCATCATAGACAAAAATTATGTTTCACCAAGATTTTTCCTATTAGAAAGGAGAAGACTATACTGTTAGGGGGAGCAAACCAATGAAAAGAAGGAAGTGGCATGATGACAAGAGGAGCATCACAATGCCATGAAAGCAGCTCAATGACACAGTGAGTAGCATATGAAGAAGTTTCCATTGATGTCAAAGAGGGAGAGTATTGCCATCAATGATAGAGGGGGGGATTGTTGGATAGAGTTGTCATTGATGTCAATATGATGACAAACCCTAGCTGCATTGTTGAAGTTGAACCTAGGAAAAATCCTTGGGTGCCAATGAGCAAACCCTATGGAAACCCTTGGGTGTTAAAATAAATCCCTAACCCTAAAGTGTATTAATAAAACCCTAGGTCTATGCCCTAGCATGATTCATTCATATGGTGAAACCCTAAAGATGTCCATAATGCGCTAAGCATGGAGATTGAAGTATATGCAAATGGGGTTCTCCATGAATACAGATGTGTTGATTATGATTATGATGAAACCCTACCCTAAATAGTATGCCTAAATCCATAAAGGAAGACCTAGCATGATCATAATAGGGTTATTATGGAAAACAACAAACTCAAGCATTTATGGCGCAAAAAAAAGGACACGGGGGAATTACATTTTGTGTCTTATGATAAAAATTGTATGTGGGAAAAAAGGCTCCTTGGAAATTGGATGAGCTATATCCTGCTTCAAATTAAAGGTTTTCCAAGATACCAAAATTAGCCTTCTCCAAAATATGAGAAAAGTCTCAAGTTCAAGGATAATTCTCTTTATGTTAGCATTTATGAGGTCATGCACTGTTGCAGGTCAACCTTATAAAAATTCCCCAAACACTATGGCTAGTAGATGTTGAAAATGAAAGCAATTATAGGTCGGCCTACAAGTAGGCTCACAAGTCGGCGCCATTGATCAAGAGACGCGTCTCTTGACTATACGACAAAACATGTATAAATTCCCAACTGAACTTGTCCATTTCTACCCAAGGAAATTCAGTCATGTGAATAGAAAAGCATTTGGACCTGATGCAAGAAAAAGAAGATAGTTGTAGTGGCATAAAATCTCTTGAGAAATACGAATTTCTTTGTAAAAAAATTGTTAAGAAATGTGATGACTGTGTATATTCTTTGTGAAAAAATTCGAACCTTTTCTAGCTTTGGATCTATGGTGGTATTTTTGGACTTGTGGAAGCATTCTTATTCCACCCGTGGAGAATATTTATATTTGGTCCTGTGAAGAATAATAATTTCATACCTGTGCATACCATACTTTTGTTTGAGACGTCTCTAGGAGACTTAGTTTGCTTGGGAAAAATCAAATAGAGGAGTAGGCAAAGTATTTGGGAGGTTGTTCTAGGTTGTTTTGTGCAAGGTTTGGTGGTAGATTTCTCCAAGAACTGGGCCACAACTCTTTGTGACTACCACTTGTAGCCAAAGCTTCAGTTAGGCATTGGAAAAAGGTGTTTACCCATGTTTTAGGCTGAGTACATTACAAATATTGCAAAATAGAGGAGGCTGTAGTGTTAGTAAGGTGATTTGGGCCAAGAAATAGGGTTGTAGCAACTGCTACAACAACCCTTGTTGAGAAATTTAGTGTAGCTAGATTAGTTGATTTCTCTTCCTTGATAACTGCTTATGATGTATTTTTACTTTTACTTGATTAACTTATTCTTTCGATTATTATTGTTAGTGTTATCTATTATCAAACAACTACCAAATCATAACGAACAATGAGACAATATGACACAAGATGTAGGTGAGCAGCCAGGGCCAAAACCTCGCCAACTGAGAGGAAAACCCATCAGAATTATTCTCTTCGTATAGAACTTCAATTGATGAATTGCAAGACCTATGACCCTTGACCAACACCCTCCAAGACAAAGTCAACTTCCAGCAACAAACTTTGACCTTCCAACAACTTCTTCAAGAACTTTGACCCCAAAAAAATTTCTACAACTTCGACCTTGATGCAGCTTTAACAGCTTCAACCTAGCAGCTTCACAACTTTGACCTAGAAGCAACTTCACAACTTCTTGTAGCTTCAGAACTTCGACCTTGCAGCTTCACAACTTCGACCTTGCAACTTCACAACTTTGATGCAACTTCATAATTTCGTCTAACCTAGAAACTGTAGAAACCCTAACAAGAGAGAGAGAGGTGCCCAAAAACTTCAAACCTCAGACTTGTTCTTTTCTTTCTTCCTCTTTTTTTAGCTTCTATCTTGAGGAGATCGAACTTGCTTGAGTGAGTGTCCAAATGAGGTCGAGCCCCTTCTTATTTATAGGCTTGTGAGGGGTACAAATTGCTGTCTTTAGGCCGACTTGTCTCTTCATGTAGGCTAACTTGATCTTTGTGCCATGAAGAGGTCTTGGAGGGTCTTTTGACTCTATTTTGACTCAAATAATTTTTCTTGACAATATGTAACATGCCCAAATGGGTCTTCAATACATTTCAATGACTCAATTGACTTTATGACAAACCTAGAAGCACTCAATGGGTGCTTGATCTAAAAATAAATTTTCCTTTAACATGAAACCCATGCCTCAAGAATAACAATAATAAATTTAGTTTTCTCTTTTCATTAAATACATAAAATCATGATTATATATGCCATTATGAAAACTGAACCTAGTTACATATTTCAATAGCCCTAACTAGAGTCAAGTTCCCCAAAAGTAAAACACGTGTCCGAGAAGAGATACTAGAGAACGTGTGACCTTTGGAAAAAACTTGGCAACATCATTAAACATACGTAAAAAGATATGGAGTTGACTTCGTAGTCTCTCTTTGAAGAAACCTTTTTGAGAGCAACAATTGAAGCAATGTTGACGACATCATTTCAGCATTGGATGTTATTGTTAAAGACTTATTGAAGTAGTCTCATTGAAGATTTCTTGATCAGACCTTATTGAAGACTTGGTGAGTTGGTATAGGGCCCTTGTTGAAGCAATTCTTGGAGCATCTTGAAGACTTGTTGAAGCCCTACTGGAGACAATATTGAAGACTTGTTTAAAGCACTCTTGAAGACTGATTGAAGCAATATTGAAGACATGTTGAAACCATTGGAGCATTTGGTTTGAAGACATCTTGTTGAGAAGCATTGTTAAGGTCCTTGTTGGAGACGTTGTTGAAGTCTTGTTGGAGCAACTTCTAATAAACTTGTTGTGCGGACTTTGAAGACACTTTTGGAGCAACATTGTTGAAGCTTGCATGGAGTAACTTTGTAGAGGACTACTTGGGTGACATGAAGAGCGTTGGAGACTCTTACTGAAATTGTTGAAGCTAACCTTTATCCTTGAAGCAGATTTGGAGAAAATGTTGTAGAACATTTAAAGAAGTCATTGCGGAATTGGAGTATTGTTGAAGTAGTGTTTGAATCCCATTAAAGATGTCTTGTAGATATTTTCAATTTGATCTTGTAGACCACTTGAAGACATCTTGGGAGCCTTATTAAAGAAGACCTTTCAAGGCTTGTTGCAGAAGATATTGGAAGCTTTGAAGAACTATTGAACCCACCTTGAACAAGAAAAGCAGAGCACTGAAGACCTAGAGGATTGGAGTCCTCAAGAAGACCAGGTTGGAGCCTGAGCCATTAGAGAGGATTGGAGTCATAAAGAAGACCATGTTGGTGCTTGGTGAAGTACATGTTGGAGCTTGGTTGATTTGAATATTGGAGTCTTCATCTAGGGTTGGAGCCCTAGAAAATTATTGTATAAATTGGAATTTGATTAATATAAAAAAGGATTGGAGTCCTCATTGTTGTTGTTATTAGTAAAGTTGTTCTTTTGTGATACTTTTTGTGTTCTGCTTATAAGCGATCTTAACTGGAATAAAAACAATAATTGTAAAAGAAATACCGATTCACCCCCCCTAGTAATTCCAACAATGTTTACAAAAATATATTGTCTTGCGTAGTGATAACCTAGAATGCTAGCTAAGGATGAACCAGTCAAAATATACCATGGCGTCCTATCCCATATCTGCATCTTAGAAGTCCACAGGTATACTAAAGTATGTCAAAGTAGGCTCTCAAAGATATGAATTGAGAGTTTAGAAACTATTTTATAATTTTAGTGCAGAAGAACATTAGTTATCAAAATCTGATAATTGTTAATTTTTTTAAATAGCTTTAGGTTTGTCAGATATCCATCAGAACTGATATCCATCGGATATTTGACATAAATATTCGTCAGAAATCCGGCGAACTTCCATTAGATTATCTTATGTTCTTTGTTGGAAATTGATAGAACTTTCGTCGGAAATCCGATGAAATTTCAATGAATATCCGATGATTATATGTTGAAAATAATGATTGATTTTGACAAATGTATTTGACGAAAGGGTGTCGTATATCCGATGACAACATGCTTGTTAGATTATCCGATGAAGTTTCATCGATGAAATTGGGAGCTATAGGTTTGTTATAGTACCTACATAATGTATTTGAAAAATTGACGTACGATTGTCGAATTTTAGTGCATATGTACTAGTGTTGAATCAAAACTCGAGCATGTCCTTTTGAACCTCATTGTCTGTCAAAGGAGAATTCAACAAAAGCACGTGATTTATTTTTTAAGGGATCTTGGACATATGTTGATATGCAATATTAAGGGAAACCCTTTTGGGTACAATAAAAATATCCATATCATTAATTTTAATTACATCTTAATTCCAATTGGAAATATTCGAGCATTTGTTTCCCTATACATTGTTTAGGGTCTTAATTTTGTTCTGGAAAGGAACAATGTTGAAATTATAGTTTGGGAGGTACTCACACAACCCTTGGGGTTGTGTGGAGAAAACCCACGAAAATGAAGTTTTGTGGGTGGGGTACTTAAGTGTGGTGGGCTTTGGACCTAAGTTTGTGGGCTGAAGACCCAAAGTGAGTTATTCGTTTATTCTAATTATTGAAAGAGGACACCTTCAATTAAGTCAGGAGCCCCTAAGTCAATAATTGGAGAGATATTAATAGAAGAGACCTATGGACAGGTCATCACATCATTGCAATTCATCTTGTGTTAAAACATTAGCTTATGAAGGAGATGCAAACCTGAGAAGGACGAGTTTCTAAGGGAAGATTTCGATCTCTGAAGAAGAACAAATATGCTTGTGTGGTCTGTCTACTTGAGAAGTTTTGTGCTAAGTAGTATCTCTATTTGTGGATGAGAAAGAAGCTGCCTTGACCAAATTGTTTTTGCAATTTTTGGAGAGTGATGAAGCCCTAATTCTCTGTGGAAGGAGGGTCGAAAGGTCTATTTAAAATGAAGGAAAATAGGACCGAGTTCCTTCAAAATGAAACTCAAAAGATAGAAAAGGGTCGAGGTTGATACAATGAATGTAGGTGGAGATATAGGGTCCAGATCCAAGGTGGCCATAATAATTTAGGGTCTGAACCTGAGGTGGCCGTAGGATTTTTGTCCAAAATTGAGGTGGTCATAGGGCTCTGGTTTAGGGCCAAGAACCCTTAAAGAAATTGGTGCACAAGAATGAAATTGCTCAAGACTAAGCAAAGGTTGACAAAGGAGATGGTTGGCTATGTTTTGTTGTAGATGGTTCCAGAGGTATTGGATTAAATTTTCTTCATGAATGCTGGATTGGACAATGTTGTTTGACAGCCAAATATACAATGAACTGTAAGGCCGATACATTATGAGTAGCATACCTACATGGATATTGATATATGCATGTAATTGGAGAAGCAATTACATAGTGAGCAACTGTAGTGTAGAGATATTGAAGAAGCAATTTTCTCTAAAAGGAAGGAGGCAAAGGACTTGCCAGGTACACCAGGGACAAGAGGGCCAAAGGGTCCTAAGTGAAGGTCATTTACAACAAGTCAAGGATTTGTTTCTTGTTGTTTGGGCAGATTGAGGATCATAAGCAGTTGAACTCAAGCCCTATTTTTCTTGAATAAGGGTTGTGTAAGGGCCATGATCCTTGGTATGGGGCCCCTACATTTGTTTTCCTAAAGGAGTAATAAAAACAAGTTTTGGGTCATCAATTTTTGTTTACTTAATTGATTCTCTGTTATTACATTTCTGTTGTGCAAAAAGCTTGAAGTTGTGTGTATTTCAATGTGTTTATGATCTTGATTAGACATAGACTTGATCTAAAGCATGTTAGTTTTTTAGCATCGGATGTGTTCTAGCCACGAAAGCTATGAAACTTTGTGGAGAGACTAGAATACATGATATCTCTAGAACCCATAAATTGTTTTTGGAAATCCTGCATATAAGTGACTTAATTAGATTATTAACCAAATTTTTAATGTTTCCTAAGTTTAAACTTAGGAAAATTGGTTAATTAATCAGTATTAATTGTTGATTTTCGAAGATTTTCTATGCTAGATGCAAATATACTCTGAACTTCTAGGGCTTAATGAAAGTAAGATGCAGATAGAACATACCAATAGATTGATGGAAGACAAGCCAAAACAAAGAGAAAGAATGGCGGCGTTACGACAATCAACAAGATTCTTCAACCAACAAAGTCTTCATAATGTTAGCTTCCCACATGTGTCACACAACCCCAAGACGTCTCATCAAGAATGCTCCACCAAGACGATGTACCAAGAAGCTCTAACCGCAAAACCAAGAATGTTGCTCCATCACCATCCAAGAGAGAAGAAAATGCCTCCACAAATTGTGTGTGTAAAATGAACTTCAAGTCTCTCTAATATATAGGCATCTGTGGGGGTGTGTGACACCTCTTATGCACGTGGGATAAATCGGGCTGACCTTGCACATGTGGAATAAATTCAAAATACATGTTCTGCTCATTCGATCAAGATGATCTTTAGATCGATCTTGCACCTCTTCAAAAGATGAATCCAATAAAAATATTGGCATCTTCATTTGAGCATCACAACATGGAGTTTGGACCTAGTTTCCCAAAATTAACACTCCCTCTCAACTAGGGAGAACTCCATCCACAAGTGCCATCCAAACATCGTACGTCATCTTGCCGTAACTTGCTTCGTTGGCTTCTTTATTTCAAAACAAAAGGTGAGTCACAAAGACATCACTCCTAGCTAACCCGAAGTCAGCTCAGAGGTCTAAAACCTCTATAGGGCTCATAGGAGTCACATACCAACCCGAAGTTGGTTTAACTAACCCGAAGTCAGTTGGAGGTCTGAAACCTCACCAGACTTGATCCCAGATCAAGTGGTTGGACACGTGCCATCCTAGACATAGAGAGTACGCCAATCTCCGATGCGTCCATCGGTCTTGCTATGGTCTCTATTCATATTTCCCACCTCATTGGCCAAATGAGAGGTACTTCCCATGAGTCCGAAACTCCATGGGTAGGATGCATACGGAGCACAGATCAAAGAGAGGTAAACCAACTCAATATCATCACGGTGGGGCGGAAGCACACCAACAAGGTTCGGCAAGCCTAGCCATGTCATTGCTTATAGCTCCAAGAAGGTATCCCCAAAGCCCCCTGGAGCTCCCAGAGCTCATCGTCCAACAAGACCCTCCAAATAGGGTCATTCCACGATTCCGAGATTCTCACGGAAGGTTAGGAACATGACCTTCCCCAAGGGCTCTGTGAGAATATTCGTGACTTGCTCATCAGTTCCTATGTGATCGAGCCTTACGGCGCCTCGCTGTATCATATCTCGAAAAATATGGTACCAAACATCAACATGCTTGGAGCGATCATGGAAAATGAGATTCTCTGACAAACTAATCCCTCTCTAGTTATCACAAAGGATAATGGTGGCATCTAGCACATGCTCGAACAACTCACTGAAGAGCTTTCGCAACCAAGTGGCTTCACAACAGGCCATACACACTGCAATGTATTCGGCCTTAGCGATGCTTAAATCTATCGACTTCTGCTTCCTACTCGAAGTAGACCCAAGTGTGAAGCAACATCCAAATGTGCTCTTGCGATCCACCACACTGCCAGCCCAATCTGCCTCACATATCCACGGAGTCTCAAACTCTCAGCGGTGTATCTCAGCCCATGGTCTATCGTGTCCAGAGATATCTCAAGAGTTTCTTGGCACCAACCTAGTGAATGTTATGAGGATCAAGCATGTGTTGACTCAAAGTGTTCACTTCACAACATACGTCCGGATGAATGTTCCCTAAGAACATCAGGGCCACCATTAGTTGACGATACTCAATAGGATTTGCTAGCACGGGCCCAACAACGCTTCCACTCAACTTCTTAAAGTTGAGCTCCATCGGTGTCAACACAGACTTATAATCCACCATTCCAGATCTTTCCAGCAGCTTCACAATACATTTTCCTTGAGAGGAAAATCTCGCCAGGTCTCTGCCATACCTCCAGGCCTAGAAAGCAATGCATCATTCCTAGGTCCTTTATCTCGAACTAAGAAGCGAGCTCCCTCTTACACTGATGAATGAGAGGGTCAACACCTGTTAGGATGAGATCGTCCATATAGAGAACCTGAATGAGAGGCTTTTCTATATAAACCTTGAAGTAAAGGTTCAGATCAGTGTTACTTCGAGTGAAGCCCAACTTCACCAAGTAGCTATCTATCCTCTTGTACCAAGCCCTGGGGGCTTGCTTCAACCCATAGAGGGATTTCTTCAACCTGCATGCATGAGAGTCTCTATCCTGGACTTCGAAACCCAGAGGTTGCTCCTCATGCACCTCTTCCTATATCGAACCATGCAGAAAAAATGGTCGTCAAATCAATCTGATGTAGACTCCATCCTTGCATAGCAACAAGGGCAATAATAAATCATCATAATCTATGCCTTCTTTTTAGAGAAGCATTAGACAACAAATCTTGCCTTGCACTTTTCAACACTCCCATTAATCCATGCTTGATCTTATAGAGCCATTTCAAGGTGACAACAACTTTGTCCTCCAGTCTTGGGACCACATCCCATACATCATTCTTCATAATGGACTTGTACTGTTTGCATAACATCCTTCAAAACATGATTCTTTACGACTTCTTCAATGATCCAGGCTCAGGTTGTATGATGGCTACTAGATACACTTGGTATCTATTCAACTTCTTTCTTTACACGGAATGTCCCCCTTTTTGGGCCATATATCTCTCGGCATTCTTGATAGAATCCCGGAGCCATGAGGGTCTTCTCTTCGTTCTTACAGCAACGTCATTTGCTCAGGAGCATATACGATTGAGGTCTCCCTCTTAATGCCAACTCCTCTGCAAAAGGCAATGAACTCATATCACTCACATTCGGTGCTATTATTATACATCACTATCATCTTTATTATAGCCATACTACCATACAGTACTGAGGATATCAAACTTCATGGTCATATGTATTTTCCATGTGCCACTGAAGATACCACAGATCAAGTTCATATAGATTCTACCATCTGTCATATGGTCAGGTCATATATATTCTACCATAACCCATAGATTTTGTTAAGGCCCTAAACACTCCAACAACTGCCTAGAAGATTGTGGCTTCACCTCCACAAGGTCCTCCTTCCTAAGCTATTCATGATGGAAATTTTCATGAGTTTTCCCAATAATGGCTTCCAAGACACTTCAACCATGATGCCTGAAGGTGTCCTCACAACAGTTCCTCGTCAATATCAAGGCAACAATCTACTCCAATCACTACAAGGAAATGACCCTCTAGCGGATGTTTTTGAGGAACCCCTTATAAAAATATGCCATACATCCATTTCTAGCAGAGGTTACTAGAGGAGGTTGGCGGGCGGAGGGTTTTGCGAATGTTTTCCTCTCGGTGCGCTTATCATTCAACATCACACTGGTGCTCCTGACAAGAGAAAGCACTGGTGCGCACAAAACATTGGCACACCAGACACCATGCGCTCCGTACACACCTGCACGGTGCGTCGTATTACTGTAGAGCACCGGTGTCTCACAACTCTTCCGTGTCGGTGCATCATAAAACACCCGCCAAAATTGAAACCGCCCAGTGCAGTATTAATAAATCGCACCGGTGCATCATAAAACATTGCGCCAAAATAGAAACCGACCAGTGCGTTTGTAAGAAACAGCACTGGTGCGCCTATAAACCACGCACACCGAAAAAGGGTTAAATAAAAAAAAATTACGACAAAAAAACCAGATTTTTCACTTTTTTTCAGTGCTCCAGAGCTCTCAATTACCAGTGCGTTCTACAGAAAGCACCAGTGCGCACAAAGCATTGGCACACCGGACACTATGCCCTCCGTACACACCTGCCCGGTGCATCCTATTACTGTAAAGCACCGATGATTCACAACTCTTCCGTGCTGGTGCATCATAAAACATCGCGCCAAACCAGAAACCGCTCGATGCGGTGTTAAGAAACCGCACCGGTGCATCATAAAACACTGCACTAAAACAGAAACGTACCGGTGCATTATGAAATAGCACTGGTGCGCTTATAAAACGTGTGCACCGGAACATGGTTAAATTAAAAAAAACTACGGCAAAAAAATCGCATTTTTCACTTTTATGCTCTTAATCACCGGTGCGCTCTACAAGAGAAAGCACCGGTCGCACAAAACATTGGCACACTGGACACCGTGCCCTCTATACACACCCACCCGGTGTGTCCTATTACTGTAAAGCATCGGTGCTTCACGAATATTCCGCCTCGGTGCATCATAAAACACCGCGCCAAAACATAAACAGTCTGATGTAGTGTTAAGGAACTGCCCTGGTGCATCATAAAACAACGTGCTAAATCTGAAACCGCCTGGTGCGGTCTTAAGAAACCGCGCCTGTGCGCCTATAAAACCCTGCGCACTGGAACAGGGTTAAAAAAAAAAAATACAGAAAAAAAACTGCATTTTTCACTTTTCTTAGTGCTCCAAAGCTCTCAAGCACCGGTGCAATTTCTCCTTCTTTGACCCGCCCTGACATCGGTGCTCCCAATGCACCCATTGCACACATTGTTGATGTGGATTGGCCACTAATCTCTAGCTTGCATTTTGCAAAACGGTGGGCAAATTTTTTTTTGCAAATTCTACAACCAATATGCCTCCTCAACGGCGAAATGTACAGGTATTTTACTAGTTTTTCCATAATTAAGCTTTTTAGCGGATTAGAATTTGAAATAACCTTAAGATTAACCATTAATATATATATATATATATATATATGGGTCGCACGGTGCGCACGAGCCGTTCAGCTCGCATCAGTAAGTGGTGCTGCTTGTAAAATTTACAGGCTGCACTGCAACCGGTGCTAACGGTATCCGCACTGTGTCCAAGGCGGTACCGAAAGGCGCCCCGCATTATTTTAAAATTTTAAAAAAAGGTGCGGTGTGGTCATTTAGCCGGTTGCACCGTTGACCATGGGAATAGCAACGCGGTGCGTTGACGGAAATATTCGCCTCGGTGTCTGTCAGCGCACCGCATTCAGCATTCTGACAGGGTCAACAGTGTGGCCGGGTAAAAGACCGCACTGTTGACTATGTAATTTGTCAGGAATTCGGTGCGCTAACACGACTATATGTGCCGGGGCATATATTTTAGTCAGCGCACCGCTCTTTTGACACCATATATAGTCAACAGTGCTTGACAAATTTCAAGTGCACTGAATACAGTGCATTTTATGTCATCCGGGGCACCGCCGCCGGTGCACTACAAACAAAAGTCGCACCAGAACCAGTGCATGATTGTTTTTGTGGCGCGCCAACTGCTCTGTTTTTTTTTCCAAAAAAATTATATAATTATATTCCTAAATACATGTCTGACTTAATAAAAAAAAATTATTTAAAATGTCAATGATTCAGGGAGAAGAGGAGGAATAACAACAACAACAGGCAGAGCAGTATGACATGCTTCGCCAGTGGGAGGCACAAGAGAGGGAGAGAGATGCGTACCCTCGTCATATTGTAGTAGATACCCAGGGGCTCCTAAGGCAGGTAGACCTCCTCAAGTTCTATGAGGAGGCTACTTCCCTAAAGGCCCATAGTGTGTTTTTGAGACATTTTATTCGCAGGTGGAATGCCCACCAACAGGCTTTCCAGGTTGGTTCTGACTAGTGGTACACACCCACTGAGGAGGATATTTATTTCATTACAGGGCTATCAAGGAGGGGTGGATTTTCCCTCGTTCCCAGAGGTTCCAGCTGGTTGTGTAGCAAAGAGTCAGTTATTTTACTCCTAGAGATACATTGGAGCAGATGTACTGTCTCCTATAGATTTTCAGGTCCCTGGAGGTCAGTTATGAATTGGTGCATTTGGTAGACAGGACCTGCAGTGCCTCTCACTTCTCATTTCGACCATTTCACACAACACCAGTGATGGGCAACGCATTAGTTTCCCTCTTCTATATTATGTGGATGCTTTAGTATAGGAGCCACGATTTGTCAGGTGGTCTGCCATTCTTTTGCGGCAGTTTTGTACAGCCTTAGATAGATGTCGTGCTCATGCACAAGGGAGGGTCAACTTCCCTTTTGCTTCAGAGATTTTTTATTCATTTTTTGAGAGGTTTCTAGAGATGAGGCCTACTTTTGTTCAGCAGCCTCGTAGGCCGATTTTGGAGGCCTGGATGCACATGTGGGGGTAGATGATGCCCAAGAGGGGAGAGACTATGTTTCCAGCTAGGATATCGCATGATGCATTGGACTTACTAGCCAGTGTTGATGAGCTCCATCCCTTCATTATGGTCCCCTGTCCTTATGCTAGATTGGATTGGAAAGGGTGTGCCAACATTCGCTTCACAGATGATGAGTTGCCAGATGATAGAGGTAATATTACTGTTTTATTTATATTTATTTTAACATGTTCTTTAACTTTTTTTTTATGAAATTGTGTAATTAAATTGTCTAATTATTGTTGTGTGCTTGTATATATTTTGTAGACATTGGCTCTTTTGATGGCGAGGAGATGCCGAAACCACCACATGATCTAGGTGTGGATCTTGATGACGATCAGGACATGGCAGATGTCGAGGATCATGATCAGGGGGTTGGTGCCGAGAGACATGCTCCTGCTGGTGCGCTGGTACCGCCTTTTGCTAGGCGCGATCGACCTAATACGAGATATAGGATGGAGTTGGGCAACCAACTTAGTGCATTGATTGTTGAGGTGGGCATCAAGCTCGCTCATTACAGAGACATACATGCCGATGATAGGCTATTATGGATGTGGAGAGGCATGCCGCGTGACATGTTAGGTCTGATGCGGCATGTCGTAGGAGTTACACATTATAGGCGTGGTCGAGCCGCAACACATGATGGACAATCCGTGAGAAATGACTCATCATCTCATGATCGTTCACCTCGTGCCGTGCCTAATGAGCATGACGCTCCACTAGCATTTAACAGTCATCATGGAGATTAGGCTGGACCATCGGCCATGTCCAGTCAGCAGCCTGCAGCATCCATTAGTACTAGTCATGATCATGAGCAGGCTGAACCATCAACCGTCGAGGCTGCACCATTGACTGAGCAGGCCTCCACTAGTATTGATTATATTGATGTTGTACTACCGCCAGCTGATCCATCCATCAGTACTAGTCATGATCGTGAGCAGGCTAGACCATCGACCATCGAGGCTGCACCATTGACTGAATAGGCCTCCACTAGTACTGCTATTGATGTTGTACTACCACCAGCCGATCCATGACATTTATATTATAGTTGTATATTTTTGACATTATATATATATATATATATATATATATATATATATATATATATAGTCCATGTATTTTATGTTCATGTTGCAGTTGTACTTAATTTACATGTTGGTGATCATCATGATATGTATATTGTTACGTCATGTTAGATATGTTCATTTAATGTTTAGCTTGCAGATAGATGTATATGTGATAACATGAGTTATTTGACATGAGATGTATATTTGATGTTTATGTTGTGATGATATTAATATATAATGTTAATTTGATGTTTGAATGTGTTTTTTAGTCGAATATGATGTTTGTATGATGGTTATCATGATTAAATTACCATGATATTTATTAAATATTATGTCGTGATTGTAATAGTAATTTAAATTTTCATTGTATGTAAAATTGTATTTGTAATTGTAATTTTAACTGTAATTGTATGTAAAATATTTAATGTAAAATTTAAATTGTAATTGTAATATTTAATTTATTGTGAAATGATTGTAATTGTAATTGTATATATGACAAATTGTAAAATTGTAATTGTAATTGTATGTAAAATATTTGTAAAATTGTAATTGTAATTGTAATTGTAAATGTAATTCTAATTCTAATTGTATGTAAAATAGTTGTAAAATTTTATGTAAAATATTTAATGTAAAATTTTAATTGTAATTGTAATATTTAATTTATTGTGAAATGATTGTAATTGTAATTGTATATATGACAAATTGTAAAATTGTAATTGTAATTGTAAATGTAATTCTAATTCTAATTGTATGTAAAATAGTTGTAAAATTTTAATTGTATTACTGTGAAATGATTGTAATTGTAAATGTAATTGTATGTAAAATTGTAATTGTATTTGTAATTGTAATTCTAATCGTAATTGTATGTGAAATTGTAAAATTGTAATTGTATTAATGTGAAATTATTTTATTAAAATATTTAAATTTGTAAATTTGGAAATAATTGTAAAATAATAAATCTAGAATAATATGAATTTTTGTAACATAATAAAGTTTAGAAAATAATGCAAATAAATTCATGTACTTTAGAATTATCATTATTTTATTATGATCTCACATACAAAAAAAAAGAACTTTATACAGTCTGGTGCACTTATCATCATAACACGCACCGGTGCGTCGTATTACTCAGACGCACTGGTGCTTCACAACTCTTTTGCACCTGTGCGTCATAAAACACCGTGCCAAAACAAAAACCTTGATCTTTCAAACCACCCCGGTGTGCCTATAAAAAAACGCACACCAGAACATGGTTATTATGTAAAGTGCAGTATTGGAGTAGCGGAGGGTTCGAATCGTGGGCAAGGATTTTCCTGAGGAGATGAGGGTTTGAAAAGACGAGAGTTCAAATTTCGGCTGAGAAGCTTATAGCAGAGAAAAGGAGTGATTCAAACAGAAATACGGGCAAAGACGCTTACAGGGATGTAGGCGGCTACAGAGTTCGATAGAGTACAAAAGGAGAAAATGAGTATAGGTTGAGACCAGCAGAGAGCATTCGATTGAGGCCGGCAATAGGGTTAGGAGGTCCCATGATAGAGAAATGGAGAGCAGAGTTGATGGCAGAGAAAGATCAATCGAGGCAGTTGATAAAGCCAAGAGGCACCATGAAGGGAAGGGTTCTCATTCCCTAAAGGATAATAGAGAAAGATCAATTGACGTTGTTGATCGGGTTGGTAGGTTCCATGAAGGGAAAGATTCTCCAGAATGCGTTTAAAAGCAGCTGGGATTATTGTCCGAGCTTTGGTTGGCTTACATAAACTTTTACCGACAAAGCTGACGTCGCATAAAATCACGTCTTCGGCTTTCAATTGAACGTGAATGGCATCTCTAACTTGTCTGAGTTGTGGTCCTGTGGATGAAACCAGTAAAAATTCTACTTGTATTATAAATGGAAATCTAGTGACCATTTCTATGGGAAAAAAAGCATAGATACCTGCAGCTACCATATTTCCACCTGCAAATCGGTTTCCCATTGGAAAAGCTAATGTAATAGCCTATTTTACAATGTCTTTCCTCTGCTCAACCCTATACTCATTTTCTATGGGAAACCATTGCCTCCACATGTAATAACTGCATCGTCCAGTCGAAAATCGGTCTTCTTTTGCTAAAAAATGCAAAATGAAGGACTCGATGTCATTGCTCCCAGAACATTACCCTTCTGCAGTTTATATGTATTAATCGCTGGCAGGCCATCCGTCTATCTGCAGATTATATTCTAAAAATATTGGTTGCAAATAGTTAAGTGCCAATTATAACAGGTTCACATGCCACAATTTCCCACTTGGGCCCTGTAGTATTGCATCTTCACACACCACACATTTCATTCTCTCCACATAATCAGTGGGGACCTCCTGCAATAAACAAAATGCATTGGAAGAATAGTTATTTTCATCAAGAATTTATCCAATTTCAATTCTCAATTTTAATTCTAATTCTAATTCTCAAGAATAAACAAAATTCTAATTTTCAATTTATATGGTTGGAGTTCACTAAATTTTGGTATACACACCTAAAAGTAATTTCGGTGCCTTAACTGCAAATCGATGCTACTGTACATATAACCGCATCGGTGCTGGTGTTACAAAAAATGCACCGGTGACAAATAAACACAAATAAAAAAAAACAACTCTATTTTCTTTAAGTGAAAAAAAAGCGACAAATTGAAAAATGGACGGCAAAATATTTTCGAAAATCTAATTTCATAAAATAATTCTTTAAATACTAAACAATATTCATTATTTCACTATTTTTGCTAAAATTTTCACTGAGATATTTGCAAGAGACATACCTGGAGCAAGAGAGCATGAGGGCACTGTGGAGCAGCGAAATACATTCGAACAGATGTATTCAGACAATCAGAAACCAAACCTCTGGTGATTCAAACCCTGTATCATAGAATTTTAAACCATCTCGTGATTAAATTTGATTTTTTTTTTTTTTTTTTTTTTTTAATCTGCAGGTCTTTTATTTTTTTCTGTAGTTTTATCCATTTTTACCCTAAACCCTTCCATTTTTTTTTTGTCCTTTCTTCTTCCTGTTTTTGTAATTTCAGAATTAGGATTTTTCATTTTAGATTGACATCCAACCCACATGACGACTTGCATAGTCGGATCTCAATCCATTCCGCCATTGCGTGAATTTTTGGAAAAAAAATCGATTTTTTTAATCGGTGTGCCCTACGTAACCTAGCGCACCGGTGCACTAGGTTATAAAGTGCACCGCACAAGTATCGTGTAATAAAAAATTTGATTTAAAAAATAAAATAAAAATCAGTGCGCCATATCTGAAATAGGGCACCAATGCTCCATGTTACGAGGATAGCACCGTACAGTCTATTACATTGTTTGTGCGGTGTGTTTATAATACCCCACGCACTGTACGATCTATTATATTGTTTTGCAATGCATTTTTAATACGCCCATGCACCGTCGGTGGTGCATACATCATGAAAGGCGCACCGGTGTCTTGAGATTTATTTTTTACCTGAAAAGTTGACAATTTATTTATAAATATATTAATGAATGATATGGTACAGGTTTCAAATTGATAAAGAAATGACTGAGAAGAGATCAAGTAACAAAAATACTGATAACACATCAAGAAAAGCAAAACAGACAAATTCTTTGTAAATTCTTTATAAAAAATATTATGTTTGAACTATATGTAAGTTTAACTAATATGTATTGTTTACTATGTATCATGCAGAGCCACAAAATGATGAAGCTTAATAAGATTATTTCTGATCTACGACCAGTGATGGAAAAATTGCAAAAAGATAAATCAGGTGAATGAAAAAATACTATCGATCCAACATGAGTTTCTTTTTTTAAATATTATTAATAATATACTTAAAATTATTAGATAACATGTATCAAACAGTCTATTAATTCACATCTGTTTAATGTTCTACAAGGACCAACAACTCAGAAAAGTAATGTTGTTCTAAGAAAAGAAAATAAAAATAGAACATGCAAATGAAAATGAATTGCTCCTTAGCTCATCTAGAGTGGTGCTGGAAGTTAACGAAAGGGAGAAAAACTATTACAAAAGTTTGAGGGATCTAGTGGAACAAATGTATAGATGTTATTTCCACTTACTGTACAAAAATCAATCCAATGATTCCAAGAACCAAATTTTATCTAAACTATAGGAAGAGTTTCTAGAGAATTGGTCAATGAGACATGCCAGACTTTTAATAGCAAAAACATAAAACAACAAAAAATGAAAAATGAAAAAGTAATATTTATTTAAATGTTTGTCTAGAATTATTTATAAATATCACTTTTGTTATATTTACTTTTCATATATCAATATAAAAATTAAATATTTTATTGTCAGGTTACATTTTCAGGAAGATTATGAAAATCTCAAAAGATAAACGAGCTGATATCAGAAATATGCTAGTAGGAATGTCCAAAAAGGTGTAGAAGGAGATGGTCAAAGAGATTGACAAAATTGCATTGCAGGAGGAGCCATCTCAACAACAACGTGCTTCAAATGTAGTATGTAATCATTGAATTTTTCGATCATTAGGTAGAATAAATAAACAATTTAGCATTCAATATTAATTTTCAAGAATTTTCTTGCAGAAAAGAAAAAAAAATAGAACCCATTCAACACATAAAACAGGACGAGAAGGAAGAAAATGGTTGATATCTAAGTTTGTGAGTAATTGTTACTTCCTTATAACAACTTAACTAGATTTCATTTTTGTATTTTTTAAGTTGTTTTACAAAAATCATCATTGAATGTCTTCAAACAGGTGCTAACATACAAAGAAGAACCATCTCATTATAAACCATCAAGCGAATTAGTTGAAATTCAATGGATTAAAATATGGGTTGTGGTGGCATGTGAGTATACATTGGCATATCGAAAATTAATTGTGAAATTTGTAAGCATCTATCGATCTTGTTTTACTTAGCCCTATCTATAATTAATAGAACCAAAACATCTTTTATATTATATATATGATTTGTTATGGGATATAAAAATTGCAGGAAACAAAGTATGGAACTACGCCAACATATGAAATTTTGAAAGATGGCATGGTACATGGTTTAGAAAGAACGTGTATAGTTTATGAGCCAATTGTTTCTATGGTACGTCATTTTTCTTTTCGATTTACATTGACGTATATTATTTAATATTGTAATTTTCATTTTTCTCACCAATCATATATACACTCATTTCAGTTTATTTTTATATTTGTAGATGGAAGGTGAAGAAGAAGAAAACAATCAATGTCGTGAACAAAACATTCCTAAATAACCCAAGTCATGGAAGTAGCTCTAGCAGTGACAACAGTTCAAGCGAAGAATGATGATCACTATGTTTGGATATCAAATCAAGGTGTTGTATTTTTTGAAACATGTCTGTGAAATTAGACATTTTGTTTAATGTAATGGACATAATGTCCCAATTGAAAGACAAAGGGATACCAATAACTGGCCCATTTTGTATGATAAATATTGCCTTATTCATATATATTATATATCATAAAATATGTTTTAATTTATTCTATTGCATTCTCCATTGTTGCTATTGTGTTCTCCATTGTCGTTCTCAAATACACTAATAAAAAATCAATTCATATGAATATTTTTTTTCACGAGGGGAAAGCTCACGGGAAACCCGGGCGTACTTCCCCAGAATTTCTGGATGCTACGCGCGGTAAACTGTTCGGCGGACTTTCGGCGCCTAACCCCAAAGGACTCAAGAATCGAACCCGTGACCTCCCTCAACGGAGAGGACCACGTATTGGCTCACTACCGCTTGAGCTAACCCATAGGGCTATTCATATGAATATTATTATAAGATATATATATATATATATATATATATATATATATATATATATATATATATATATATATATATATATATATATATATATATTGACTTTTGATGAATAATGAATTTAAAAAAACCACAATAATTATGATATGATATAACAAATTAATCCAAACATCACATTCAAATGCATTAATAAAAAAATAATTAATATGAATATTATTATAAGATGTGTTGACTTTTGATGAATAATGAATTTAAAACAATCACAATAATCGCATTGTCATAGGTCGATGTTTCTAAAAAATACAAAATGAAAACCAGCGCGTGTCAGTAACTGTACACCGGTGCGTTTCTACAACCTATGGGCACCGAACAAGTACCAAAACCAATTAAAAATGTCGGTGCGTTTGTGTGGTACGACGAACCGGTGTGTTTATGTGTCTATACGCACCGGTTCCGTTGTACGATCTATGGGCACCGCATGAATACCGATACCAATTATAAATCTTAGTGTGTTTGTGTGATACTGTGCCCCGAGGCGTTTATGTGTCTATAAGCACTGCTGCATTTGTACGACCTATGGGCATCGCACGAATACTAATACCAATTATAAATATTGGTGCCTTTCTATGATATTGCACATCGGTGCGTTTCTATAAGTCTACGCATCGGTGCGTTGATACGACCTATGGGCACTGCACAAATCCCAAGACAAATTAGAATGACCCTGTGTATTGTATCACCAACACTACGGCTGGTGCGGTTTTATACCTTAACGGTCCGATGCATTCTCCTTCGACCACCTTGGGGCACCTTCTACATGTATGCACCGGTGCATTAAAGCCAGAGTAGCACACCGATAAAAAAAATATTCGTAATAACCTCCGGCCACCCAGTTTTTTTTAGTTGTGTTGAATTTCAGTTAAAAGCTCTGCTAAAACCTCCGTAACCATAAACAGATGTTGTAGCAAATGTTTTTTTGACAATTTTGGTCAATTTTATAACACTAAAAACCTCCTTTATAACCTCCACTAGGGGGTCTTTTCCTTGTAGTGAGTATGCCCTATTTCAAGATCTTCTTCACTTGTACACCCCTCTAGGTTCATTGTACACAACTTTAATGTCAAAATATTTTTCATTAGATGGTCATTTAGCCTTCACCAATTTGCTCCTTATCTTGCTGTAATTATATTTGACTGTCTTACATGCTTTGACCATACAACAATGATTCTGAAAAATTGATGAACAAAATCATACATTGATATTACAAGTATTTCTTGCTGAATGAAGTCCTCAAGAGACTTGTTCTGAGTTTTGCCTTGGAGAGGTATGTGTTGTTCCTCTAAATATGATTGAGCCACAGGTTACTTAATATAGTCCTTATTGGCACTTGATTTGAATCACCCCTGCCATATTCTAGAACCCAAGCAATGATTATCATAGATCAAATTAAGATGTGCCAAGAGATTTCTTAGCCACAATTTTAAACTTCAGAACGTGCTTATCACGTACTAGATCTCTGAGATAGGAAAAAATTTATCTCACCTTCAAGATTTTGATACTTGCCATATAGTGATTATTACGTAGTGAAAACCTTTGACTTGTTTTATAAGTCAAAAAATATTCTTTGTATAAGAGAAAAGTCTATTCACAAACATCTTCATGCCGTCTTCTTTCAATGATGATACAGTCGGTCTTCAAGATAGAGTACAGGTCTAATGAAACTTTTATCTTGAATTAAACGTCAATAATCCCTAGTGATAACACTTCTATCTCCAGCAAATTCCAAATAAGAGCAAGCGAAATTGACAGATGGCCCTTTAAACTGTCATCACATTAGTAAGATTACGTGAGCATATAGCGATCGTGATCGACCTTCGTTTCTTGAGACACTGGGGTTTCATATTTGGCGGCCATAGCGGCTATGTGCGAGAGACGTAGAATACGATGACCCTCAACCTCCTCTTCCGCATAATAATTCATGGCTACCTGCTATCGGCCTCAACTCCCTCCTTGCCAAGGAGGAAGAAATCCCTCTGTCAGTCCAAATAAACACTGAGGAAGGAGTCATCGGTCTCTCCTCCTCTTCCCCGCCTCTGAATTTAGGACCAGATGAGATGGGATGAAATTGTAATTCTGCTACCCAGAATAGATGAAGGCAGAATGATACGAAGCAGATAGTCGTCGACATTTTTTTCTTCTGATGGCTTCTATTAATAAATGTGCAGATTTGTTGCGTGCTAGTGTGGAATGGTGGACAGAGGTTTTCCGCTGTTCACGCAAGTCCATCCGAATTTGCAGTTGTACGTGCAGCTGTTCTTTGACCTGGGCAGAGGTTTTCCGCGACAGCTCTGTTTGGCCAAGAAACTTGCATGATTTATATCGTATTTCTCATCACAGTCTGGATGTTGTTGAAGCAACCACTATCACTTACGGAACGATAGCACTATATCAGACGTCATGGGTTTTAAGCACTTGTCTGCTCTGGTATGAACACGCAATGGAAGTTCTCTTCGATCTGCATTCCTTAACATTGCCTTCATTGATTCTCAGGGTTCAAAGTAGAAGCATATTTGAATGGCAAACCAGACTGATTAATGTTACGACATTAAAAACATTGTCGCAGCTCCCCCTCATTCAGGTCCTTTTATTATTCGCGCTCCTGATTGGCTTCACAATGAAACTCACGGGAAAGGTGAGACATCTCTCCTCTTCCGCCATCCTCTTTCTAATATATGCACTATAGATTTGTAAACCATTCTCAGTAACACCTGATTAAGATTCCTCTTCAACCGAACAATTCCGAACAACATTTATGAGGTCATTTTCTCTTCACGCAACGATGGATGATTTAATTCTAGGCGTCCCATTGAACGCGGGGCCTCAGAAATTTGTCGGGCCATATACTTCCGCTGTGTGGGATAAATTAATTGGATTATAGAATCCGTGATATCCAGCTACGCAGGTCCTTTCAAATAAACCAAACTGAAGTGGATGACTGGTCTTGCACTTGTCCTTGCTTGACATGCCTTAATGCTGCCTTCAACTGCTTGCTATGGCCTACGGCCTAGCATAGTAGCTTGTTGTAGCTGCGGTCTGAAAATCAAAACCAAACAACCATCCGCTGTCACTTATAGCTCCTCATCTCGCTGCCCTAGATTCTATACAAGATGGGCTTTGTCTTCTCCCAGCTCCAATACCATGTTGATTTCTGAATATGTTCTATGATAGATGCAAATATACTTTTAACTTCTAGGTCTTAATGAAAGTAAGATGCAAATAGAACATACCAATAGATCAATGGAAGAAAAGCCAAAACAGAGATAAAGAATGGTGACGTTACGGCGTTCAGCAGGATGCTTCAACCAGAAAAGTCTTCATAATGTCAGCTTCCCACGTGTCACACAACCCCAAGACGTATCATCAAGAATGCTCCACCAAGACGCTGCATCAAGAAGCCCTAACCACAAAACCAAGAACGCTGCTCCATCACCATCCAAGAGAGAAGAAAATGCCTCCACAAATTGTGTGTGTAAAATGAACTCTAAGTCTCTCCAATATATAGGCATTTGTGGGGGTGTGTGACACATCTCTTATGCACGTGGGATAAATCATGCTGACCTTGCAAATGTGGAATAAATTCAAAATACATGTTCTTCTCATCCGATCAAGATGATATTTACATCGATCTTGCACCTCTCCGAAAGAGGAATCTAATATAAATATTGGCCTCATCATCTGAGCATCACAACATGGAGTTTGGACCTAGTTTCCCAAAATTAACATTCATTAAGTCAAGGCAAGAATAGTCTGAAATTCACACGGATCGATCTAGAGATGATCCTAGCCATCGATTATGTTTTAATCTTGGCCATTGGTGCTCCAACATAGGATTATAAGAGGAGGTCGATGTGGTGATGGAGAACACACTTGTAGAGTTTGATTTCACTGGCAGTTCGATTTCTAGAGTAGCAACAGTTAGTTGTGAGAGAGAGAGAGAGTTAGAGAGATTGAAGCAGTGTGAGCGGAAGGGACTGATCCGGAGGAAAGATTTTCCAGATCTGGAGGGGCAGCAACAAGAGGGCCGAGTTATCCCAGAGAGGCAGCGTAGAGGCTTTGCACAATAGCTTCAATAAGCAGATCGATTTGGTGGTGAGAAAAATCGTTCTCAGTTCCAGAGGCCGTGCAGAGGTCCCAAAACATTCAAGAGACGATTTCCTTAGCAGCTGAAGGCATAACAACTTCATCAAAGGAAAATTTGAGCCACACGTGTGGGAGATAGCACAAAGGGAGTGCAGCCGGGCTCACGCTGAGGTTTGGACAACCATTTTGTTGAAGGGAAGTCTTGCTGGAGATTGCTTTTGGGAGAAGGGTAATTCCCTTGAGTATTTTTCCCAGATTTTTCTTGCTGTTTGGATTGCTAGTTGGGCATCCATAGATGTACTCAAATTTCACTGCTGCTTAATAATAAAACCCTCACCTGCTGCACTAGTTTTCCCAAGTTGGTTTTTTCTTAGGACTTTTGTCCAAAAACAATTGTGTGATTTTTATGTGTGCACTAGCGTTTCTTCCAACGTTTATTTTTCTACAATTTTTATTTGTGAAGGTTGCAGTGTATTTATTTCGATATTTTTAGTAGTAGATAAATTTTTAATTAATTAACAATGAGGAGAAATAATAACAATTGATGCAATAGGGTTCCGGTTTTAGAATTTTCACATGGTATTAGAGCGCAGTTGATCAACTGGAGAGCTTAGAGGTGAAGAAGAAGGAATTTCGCTGCTCAGCAAGGGCAGTAGGCCGAAATTCTCAGGGGCATCGTAGTCACTTTGCCAAGAGGTTGAGTTGCTCGAGGAAATTTGATTTTTATGAGAGGTAGAAAAATTCGAGCTTTCTAGATCGAGTAGCTCTAGAGGTAGAGGGAGAAACCCAATATTTTTCGTTGGACAAATCTCTAGCTGGACACATAAGGTTTTTGCAGCAGTTGTTAGAGTAGAGCCAACGTTGGGTGGAAGAAGAGCACACAGAGGGAAAATTTCTCTCAGTGAAATTCTTGTCTCAGAAGTTCAAATTTCCAGTTACAGATCGACAATAGCAACTAGCAGAGGCACACATTATAGAAGGGAGTGCAACTAGCAGAGCAACAACTGAGCACAAGGGAAGAGGGAGTTTTCGACACTTTGTTGAGATGGCCACTGGTGGGTTTCGTGATTGGGATAGGTTGATGGAGCTTCCAACTATGTCATTTGGAAGGCAAGGATGTCCTTCCTTCTAATTTGGCCTGAAGACATATATTGATAATGTGGTGGAGGTTCCCTAGGGTGCAGATCAATTGAAGGAGTACATAAAGGAGATGGCACGGGCGAAGCAGTTGATCCTAGATGGGGTTTGCGATCATGTTGTATCACATATAGCTGGAAAGGATACTGCCAAGCAGATGTGGGATGCTCTTGCCAAGTTGTATCAGGGTACTTCTGAGCAGTGAAAGTTGTACCTCGAGGAGAAGCTGAGATGCATACAGATGCAGAAAGGGGAAGGAATAGACCCATTCCTCACAAGGATTTAGCGGGGTCCTGGATTAGTTGTTGGCTATTGGGGCAACATCTCAAGCCTCAGAGCTAGTGATACTAGCACTCAACAGTGTCTTTGAGGACTAGCAGGTCTTTGTCCAAAGTATTTTGGGCAGAGACAACTTACCAAAATGGGACAAGATGTGGGCTGACTTGCAACAAGAGGAGATGAGGAGAACTCTTTTGAAGAGATCCATCAGTGGCAAAAGCAACGGATCAAAGTAGGTGAAGGAGGAGGAGAATGTGGCCCTTGCATCTAAGGGTCCCAGTCAGGGATAGGGGGAAAAAAGAGGGAAGAAGAAGGATATGTCGAAGGTCAAGTTCTTCAAATGTGGTGAGCTCGGTCACTACAATATCCAATGTCCTCTTAGGAAGAAGGACAAGGAGGAGAAGCAAGACCAACATGTAGCTTCTGTCGGGATTGATAGGATGTCCTCCAGGGTGGAGGAATACTTTGCTATGTTCGTTGATATACCTCCAGGAGTGAGGTGGGGTGACTTGGTATTGTAGCCCCGGAGAGCTACAGATGTGCAGGATCCTTGAGGAGTCCACCTCTTGGATTAGTACCTGGCTACTAGAGCCCACAATGTTCAGTAGTAGGATGGACCAGTGGCAGTTGGTGCAGTCACATACTAGAGTGACAGTTGTAGACTAGTAGCAGTGAAATGCTGAGGAGCGCAGTGTAGAGTTAGAAGTAAAGCAGTTGGCATAGTGCAGAGCCTTAAGTGGAAAATGTAGATGCTAGTAGCAGTAAGGACTCAGGTGACAAATGCATCCTATGAACATAATTGGTTTACTATTTAGGATGTTTTTCAGTTGCAGATGTTGCAGTAGAAACAACAATAGAATTGCAGTGCAGATGCAATGTAGGTAGTAGTTTAGCAGGGTCAACAACAACACAAATGCAACAGATATCATATTTGTGCAGTGGTTGGTGGACAACAGTGACCAAACATCAACAACATGATAGGAGAAGATACAAAGACAGGGTGTTGTGGCAGCAGTTGCAACATTAGAACACATTCCTCGCTAAGAGGGAGTGTTAGTTTTTGTAGCATCAAATGTGTTCTAGCCACGAAACTTTGTGGAGAGGCTAGAATACATGAGATCTTCATAACCCAAAAATAATTTATGGAAATTCCACGTAGAAGTGACTTAATTATATTATTAACCAAATTTTTAATATTTCCTAAGTATAACTTGGGAAAACTGGTTAATTAATCAGTATTAATTAAGTCAAGGCGAGAATAGTCTAGAAATTCACACAGATCGATCCAGAGATGATCCTAGCCATCGATTATGTTTTAATCTTGGCCGTTGGTGCTCCAACAAAGGATTATACGAGGTCAATGTGGTGATGGAGAACACACTTGTAGAGTTTGATTTCACTGGCAGATCATTTTCCAGAGTAGCAGCATTCAGTTGTCGGAGAGAGAGTCAAAGAGATTGAAGCAGTGTGAGGGGTAGGGACAGTGATTTGGAGGAAATATTTTCCAGATCAGGAGAGGCAAAAACAAGAGGGCCGAGTTATCCCAGAGAGGCAGTAGAGGCTATGCGCAGTAGCTTCAACAAGCAGATCGATTTGGTGGTGAGAAAAAATGTTCTCAATTCCAGAGGCTGGGTAGAGGTCCCAGAAGGCCGAAGAGATGATCTCCTTAGCAGTCAGAGTCATAAAAACTTCATCAAAAGTATTTTTGAGCCACATGAGTGGGAAACTGTGCAGAGGGGCTCACGCTGAGGTTTGGATGACCAGCTTGCTGAAGGCAAGTTGTGCCAAATATTGCTTGTGGGAGGAGGGTAATTCCTTTCAGTATTTTGCCCAGATTTTTCTTGTTGTTTGGATTTCCAATTGGGAATCCATATATGTACTCAAATTTCACTGTTTCTTAATAATAAAACCATCATCTGCTGCACTGGTTTTCCCAAGTTGGGTTTTTTCTGGGGTCTTTCATCCAAAAACAATTGTGTTATTTTTGTGTGTGAGCTAGCGTTTCTTCTAGCGCTTATTTTTCCGCAGTTTTTATTTATGAAGGTTGTAGTGTATTTATTTCGATATTTTCCGTAGTAGATAAATTGTTAATTAATTAACAATTAAGAGAAATAATATCAATTGCTGCAATAGGATTTTGGTTTCATAATTTTCACAAAGTGCTAGGAAAAATCAACATGGAATCAAAGCTACACTGAAGGGATAGTTGAATCAAAGTGTGCACAACAAACAACTCAAGTGGGAGTTGGTTGTGTTGTTGTTGAAGGACTAGAAAAATGGCCAGGTTGGTTACTAGTCCGAGATATGAGGACAGGGTAGATGGGTTGTCCAAATATAGTTCTTGGAAGAAAGCGATAAGACTAGTCTTGTTGGTGAACAAGATTTAGGAGTTTGCTGAGAAGGAGATTACAAAGCCAACATACCTTAGGTATTTGGAAGTATTTGAAGAATTGGATGCAAAGGCTAAGCTCATCAACCTAGATGGTGTTAAGGATCACTTGATACCACATCTAATTGGGAAGAACACTGCATGAGAGACGTGGAATTTTCTTCAAGACTCATTCCAGAATAAGAATGAGAATATGTTGTCTGTATTGAGAGAGAAGCTCAAGAGCACCAAGATGTTGGTTGGCAAAGATGTGGCTTCGTATATGGCGAGGATTTCTCGAGCTAATTTCTAGTGGAGATAACATTCCTATTTTTGAGTTAGTTGGTATTGATTTGAAGGGCTTTATTAAGGAATGGAAGCCATTTATCAAAGAGAATGTCACTCGAGATAAGTTGCTAGATTGAAACAGGTTATGTGATGACTTCATCCAAGAGGAATTGCGAGACAAGGATATTCGTAAGAAGAATTCTATTGAACATAACGTGGCTCTTGTAGGTAAGATGAAGGGAAAAGCAAAGAAGGACTTGAGTAAAGTGAAATGTTACATGTGTGGCGAGCATGGTCATTATGCGTGTAAGTGACCGCGTCAAAAGAAAGGAAATAATGAGAAGGAGGTAGTTATGGCTGCTACATCTTCAACTGAGTTGGATGACTTCTCAAGAAGGTTTGAGGAAGAGCTTGCTTTAGTTTCTCATTTATTTTAGGGTACCATTTATGGGGGTAGATGGTTCATTGATAGCAGAGCATCGAAGCATATGATAGGATCACGAGAATTTTTTGAGACTCTTATTGAATGGGATTCGAAATTGCATGTGCGTCGGAAGAAGGGAGACAATGAGAAGAAGGAGATAGCTATGGTTGTTACATCTTCAACTGAGTTGGATGACTTCTCAAGAAGGTTTGAGGAATAGTTTTCTTGGTTTCTCATTTCTCTGTGGGTACCATTGAAGGGGGTGGATGATGGTTCATTTATAGTGGAGCATCAAAGCATATGATAGGATCGCGAGAAGTTTTTGAGACTCTAATTGAATGGGACTTGAAATTGCACGTGAAGGTTGAGGATAAGAGTCAAAAGACTATCAGAGGATCAAGTGTTGTGCCATTCAAGATGGAGTAAGGTGGGTCTCTACGAGTTCAAGATGTACTATGGGTAATAGAGCTCAAGTGTTGTATGTTTTTTGTCTGAGTGATCGAGACAAAGGTGCTTGAGGTGATATTCCGAGATGGGAAAGAAATACTTAGGTGCAGAGACTCTAACATTGTTTGTTTGTAGTCGCTGGTGTTAGGGAGAGTGGTCTGTGACAGCTGACGAGAAAGCCTATAAATGAAGGAAAGAAGTAGGTTCTTTAGATTCAGGAAGAGTCAAGTTCTAGAGGGAGTTTGTAGGTTTAGAGGGATAATTCACAACCCAAGAAGAGTGCATGGTTAGTGGGGAGTAAGGAGACTTCTACAACTAGAAAGAAGGAACCATGGAATGGGGTAAAGGCCTATCATGAGAAGAAGAAATGAGAGGCTTTTGGTGGCAATGACACTAATAAGGATAGTGTTGTTCATTCTACAAGTTTTGCTGCAATGGTGGACGCTAGAGATTGGGGTTGTGTTGTTGACAAGTAACTTTTGGGTAGTGGTAGTACCTCCCTCGCTAAGAGAGAGTGTCGAAATTGTAGCTTGGGAGGTACTCCCACAACCCTTGCGGTACTAGGTTGTTTGGAGAAAACCCACGAGAATGAGGTTTTGTGGGAAATGTAGCCAAGTGGTGGGCTTTGGACCCAAGTTTGTGGGCTAAAGTCCTAAGTAAATTATTTGTTTATTCTAATTATTGAAAGAGGACACCTTGAGTGAAGTCATGATCCCCAAATTCAATAATTGGAGAGGTATAAATGAAAGAGACTTAAGGAGAGGTCATCACATCATTGCAACTCAACTTGTGTTAAAATATTAACCTATGAAGGAGTCAAAAACCTAAGAAGGACGAGTTTCTCTGAAGAAGAAAAAAATATCATTGTGTGGTCTGTCTACTTGAGAAGACGTTTTGTGCTAAGGAGTATCTCTGTTTGTGGATGAGAAATAAGTTTCCTTGACCAAATTCTATCTACAATTTTTGGAGAGGGTTGAAGCCCTAATTTTCTGTGGAAGGCAGGCTGAAAGGTTGGTTGGAGAGGTAGAAAAATAGGGTTGAGTTCCCTCATAACCCAATGCAAAAGATAAATAAGGGATGAGTTAGATACAATGACTCTCGATTGAGATAGATGGTTTGAATCTGAGGTGGTTGCAGGAGTTTAGGGTCCGAACCTGAGGTGGCCACATGAGTTTGGTCTGAACCAGAGGTGGCCATAGCACTCTAGTTTAGGGCCAAGAAGCCTCAGAGTAGTGGTTGCATTGACTGAAATATCTCAGGCTTAAGCAGAGGCCAACAAAGGAGATGGTTAGCTATGTTTGGTTGTAGATGGTTGTAGAGGTATTCGATTAAATTTTTTTCATGAATGTTGGATTGGGAAATTTTGTTTGAGGGCCAAATATATAGTGAATTATAAGGCCAATCCATTGTGAGTAGCAGCCTACATGGAAATTTATATATGCATGTAATTGTAGAAGTAATTGCATAGTGAGTAGCTGGAGTGTAGAGATATTGAAGGAGTGATTTTTTTTTGGGAGAAATGAGGAAAAGGACCTCCTAGGTACACTAAGGACAAGAGGACAAAAGGTCTATAAGTAAAAGTCATCTACAACAAGTCAAGGATTTGTTTCTTGTTGTTTGGGTAGATTGAGGATTATAAGCAGTTGACCTCAAGTCCTAATTTTCTTGTATTGGGGTTGTGTAAGGGCCATGATATATGGTATGGGAGCCCTATGTTTGTTTTATTAAAGGAGTAATATAAACAATTTTTGGGTCATCAAATTTTTTGTGTACTTAATTGATTCATTGTTGTTACATTTCCATCGTGAAAAGAGCTTGAAGTTGTGTCTATTTCGGTCTGTTTATGATTGTGATTAGACATAGACTTGATCTGAAGTACTTGGAAAAATCAATATCAAAACAAAGCTACTTTGAAGGGAAAACTAAATGAGACTGTGCACAATGAACAACTCAAGAGGGAGTTGGTTGCCTTTTTTTTGAAGGACTAGTAGCATGGCCAAGTTGGTTACTAGTTTGAGATATGAGGATAGGTTAGATGGGTTGTCCAACTACCAAGATTTGTAGTAGTAGTTCTTCGTTTTGAGATAAGTAGTGAGTTTTCTGCCAATCAATAAACTCAAGGACCAATATTTGAGCTCGTGAAAGAAATTTGTATGGGCTCGTGAAAGCAATTTGGTTCATGAAAGAAAGGTAAAGAAATTTGTATGGGAACGTGAAAGAAGGTGGGCACTAGTCTTTGGAAGGAAAGGATAAGGTTGTTCTTGTTGGTGAACAAGATTTGGGAATTTGCTGAGAAGGAGATTCAAAAACCAACTGACCCTAAAGAGTTGGAAGTATTTGAAAAATTGGATGTGAAGGCTAAGGTCATCCTCCTAGATGGTGTCAAGGATCACTTGATACCTCATCTAACTAGCAAGAACATTGCACGAGAGATGTGGAAGGCTCTTCGAGACTTGTTCCATCATAAGAATAAGAACTGGTTGTTGGTTTTGAGAGAGAAGCTAATGAACATGAAGATGTTGGATTGTGAATGTGTGGATCTGTATTTTAAGAGGATTTTTTAAGTTCATGAAGAGCTAATTTTTATTGGAGATAACATTCCAGATTCTAAGTTAGTGAGGATTATTTTGAAGGACTTTATCGAGGAATGGAAGCCATTTATCAAAGGGATTGTGGCTTGAGATAAGTTGCCAAATTAGAACAGGTTACGGGACAACTTCATCCAAAATGAAATGTGGGATGAGGATCTTCATAAGAAGTCATCTAATGAAGAGAACGTGGCTCTTGGAGGTAATATGAAGGGAAAAGCAAAGAAGAACTTGAGTAAAGTGAACTGTTAAACGTGTGGAAAATGAGGTTATTATGTGAGTAAGTGTTTGCATCATAAGAAGGGACATAATGGGAAGGAGGATGAGATAACTATAGTTGCTACATCTTCAACTGAGTTGGATGACATCTGAAGAAGGTTCGAGGAATACTTTTCTCTAGTTTCTCATTTCTCTAAGGGTACCATTAATGAGGGTGCATGGTTCATTGATAATAGATCATTGTAGCACATGACAGGATTACAAGAATTTTTTGAGATTCTAACTAAATGGGACTCGAAATTGTACGTGAAGGTTAGAAATAAGAGTTAGATGACTGTGAGAGGATCAACTGTTATGCCATTGAGGATGGAGTCAGGTGGATTGGTAAATGTTCAAGATGTACTATGGGTACCAAAGCTCAAGTGTAGTTTGTTGTCTATTTGAGTGATCAAGACAAAGGGTTTTGAGGTGATATTCCGAGATGGGAAAACGATATTCAGGCCCAGAGGTTCTAAATTTTTTGGTGCAGTCATTGGAGTTAGGGAAAGTGGTCTATATCGACTGATGGGAAAAATTATAGATCAAGGAAAGAAGTAGGTTCCTGATAATCAGGACGATTCAAGTTGGAGAGGAAGTTTGCAGGTTCAAAGGGAGATTCCACAACCCAATAAGAGTGCATGGTCAGTGGGGAGTAAGGAGACTTCTATAATTGGCATGAAGGAACAGTGGAATGGGTTGAAGGCCTATAATGAGAAGAAGAAACGAGAGGCTTCTGGTGGCAGGAACACTACCAAGGATAGTGTTGTTCATTCTACAAGGTATGCTTCAGTGGTGGACGTCATAGGTTGGGATAGTGTTGTTGAGTTACTTTAGAGAAGTGGAAGTACATCCCTCGCTAAGAGGGAGTGTTTGTGGGCAATGTACCCACAAAAATGAGGTTTTGTGGGAAATATATCAAAGTGGTGGGCTTTGAACCCAAGTTTGTGGGCTAAAAGACCCAAAGTAAATTATTTGTTTATAAATATTGAACGAGGACACCTTGAGTGAAGTCAAGAGCCTGTAAGTAATTAATTGGACAGGTATTAATGAAAGAGACCTAAGGAGATGTCATAACATAATTTCAATTCATCTTGTGTTAAAAACATAGCCTATGAAGGAACTATAGACCTAAGAAGGACGAGTTTCTAAGGGAAGATTTTGATCTCTAAAGAAGAACAAATTTCCTTGTGTGGTTTGTCTGCTTGAGAAATTTTGTGCTAAGAAGTATCTTTGTTTGTGGATAGGAAATAAGTTGCATTGATCAAATTTTGTCTGCAATTTTTGGAGAGATATGAAGCCCTAATTCTCTGTGGAAGGAGGGTCGAAAGATCTATTTTAGAGCCAGGAAAATAGGGCCAAGTTCCCACAAAGCCCAACATAGAAGATAAACAAGGGTCGAGGTTTGTTACACAACATTTTTTCATTGTCCCTGCAATCCCCATCCTGTACATTGTAGGATCATTTTTGTGACTAATAAAGGTGTCATGCCTTGCAAAAACCATCATTGCATCCTTTTCCATGAGGACAACATTCCTTCTGTTGACAATTCCCTGAGCAGACTATCAGAAACACATGTTTTTTCCTTGGCACTAGTAGACCGTTATGCCCTTGCGCCAAAGAGGAAGATTAAAACTTGTCCCTGCACCCATTGGCACTCTGTCCTAGTGAGCTACTCGTGCCAACCTGCTTATGGAACATTTTTTAAATATAGAGGCGAAGTTTCTATCCTAACAACTTCGTGGGCGAGTCAGCTGGAGTGGTTCGACTGTATAACCACGGACTCCCTCCTTTGGTCTCTTGTTTCCACCTTTTGGGGAAACCTCCCAAGGGATAAGGTATCCTTTCCATCATTGTAGGGATCCAAACCTCCTTCTCTTCCTCTATAAATAAAGATATCTCCCATTGATACACTAGCTGAACAATTATATCTGAAAGGTTGAAGAGAATTCCTGAACATTTCTCTAGAGAGATAGACCAAACAAAGAGACCTTTGTCGAGAGATATTAGGCTTATGTCTTCAACTCGTCTGAATTCCCCGACGATCCTTCGAGATGCACTTCGGCTGAACCCGCTGGAGGAGGCTGCGACGTCAAGGCTCCAGTTGTAACTCTTTCTTCTATTTATATATATACGTGACTATTGTTTGGTTCCCATCTTGTGTTAATATGGTTTATTTGATGAAATATGCTTAACCTTCCTTAACTGGTTAGTTGATTATGAATGAAATCATTGTCTTGTATGCTGCTCTTGTTTGCTGGTCTTCGTGCAGGTATCTGAGCACTGTTGCAGAAGGATTGTGACCCGTCGAGACAGAGATCAAGAGGCCACCACCATTACATCGACGACAGCGTTGGACTCCAGGTAGGTCAATCTACTCCGTCCTATTCATTCATCAATTAGGAACCTATACTTAATTAGCTTGTACCTTTGTTGCTATACCCACTCTAGGGCTAGAGGGATCGTCTCTATCCGTAGAGAGGATTTACCTTCCCAAAAAATTGGCGGCTCCGCTGGGGATCAGTGTGAGTCTTTCGTTTCATTTCCCATTAGGAATTTGCCTTGTCAAGTCGACTTCAGTCGTTTTCTTGCTTGTCTGTCTTTTTTGGCTTGTTTGATTGTCTGGAATCCTAATGTTCAACTCCAGAGTGTCAAGATTGACCTTTTCTCACTGGTTCTTCCCTCCTCCCATAGTTAGCCAGCTTGGTGCGAGTTTTCCTTGGACAGTCGCGCCAATTGGCGCTTGTTGCTTTTGTTGAAGTAGCGCCAACCTCTGTTTGGCACATATTACCGCCTCATAGTCGCGCCGAATCATGTAGGATTTGGTTTGACCCTTTTGATGAGTTTTTGGTCAGTTGTGCTTAACTCTGGCTTGTTTCTTGCTTTTCAATTGGTCTTTTTGGAGTTGTTTTGACTGTTGTAGGCTTGCTCTTCTCAGCTGTTCGTCTTTTCTCTCATCGGTGCAGTTCATAACCCTAGGGTTTCTAGGTGTCTTTCACCCCACCTAGCCTTTTGATTGAAGTTCGAGTCTTTTTATTTTTGTCAGTTCAATTCCCTGATCAGTTGCATTAGTATTTCTTGATCCTTTGAATTTTTGGTTGATTGAATGATCACTTCGTTTTTCATTTGATTCTCCTTCTCATCACTTCGAGCATAGATCACATTGCTCGTTTGGGTCATTTTGAAAGGTTTCTCTTTGTTTGAAAGAGTGCATCATTGGTTTGAGTGTGTTTGTGTTTTTATTGCTTTTGAATCATTCAGTTTATATCTCTACATTCAAAATACTCAAAACTAGTGTTCGCTTTGTTTTTTGACATAATTAGTGCATTGTGTGCTTCATTCATTCATTCAAAAAAAAAAAAATTTGCATTCTTTCATTTGCATCGAAAATGAAAATTTATTTTGCATAACTAGTGCTTGATGAACTACGAAAGATTTTTTCGTTTTTTGTTTGGTTGTATTAGATGCATTAGTGGACTTCTTTGTATGCTTTCTTTGTTTTCTACTTTCTGAAATATCTCTATCCTGATCTTAGTTAGCATTCATCGAACAGAAAATGATGTTCTTCGCATATAGCATGCATTCAAGAATTTGAGATCCCATTTGGTAGGGCCTTGAAACTCAAACATTAATTCAAGATCAACCATAAAATTTATTCAATGAATCTAAGGAAGCAATGAAACCTAATGCAAAATTTTTTAGAGGTCTAGGCTAGTGACGTGTTCCGGCGTCATTAAACCTAGTAGCTGTCGTTCTCCACCTGGCTTTAGACAGCGATAGTACAGACTTGTGCTCCTCGTACCATCGCGTATATAAAGGGAGACCCTCATAGGTTCAAATCCTTTATCCATAAGAAGTCGAGTTTGTCGCCCTGTAACTATGATACACCGAACACGGAATTCGGGGAGACTACCTGCACGTATGTTAAGTCCTTGGTCATTTCTCTTTCATTTGATCACCAAGGTGTATATGGCAGTTCACGAAAAATTGGTACACCCTCTTGCCTATATTACCTGAGTAGTCATTTCGATCTTTTCGTGACTCCTTAAAAAGTGAAAATATCATTGAGCTCTTGTCCTTTCATGCTCGTTTCAACCTGAAAGTGATAGAGTCACCTTTTGCCTGTTTCTTGACTCTTAAAATATGAAACAACAGAGTTTTGTTTCAATGTATTAAAATATTAAATGCCCACGAAATATTCCTGGTTAAAGTTATCTTAGTATTTTAGGGTTGTTTCCTATGGCAACATTTCTGAAGTTCACCAACCAAGGAATCCACTTCGAAGGAAATCCCGGTCCTTTTCCTGCTTTTGGGAATGTTGGTGCTCCTTAAATGGCAACATTGTCCCTTTCAGGGTTAACTGTTGGGTTTCCTATTTGGTTATTCTCGATTTCTGTGGTCTCAAGTGTTTCGCCCACTGTACAACCATCCCCTCCCTCTGAACAACATCATGTTGATTATAAGGTGGACCTCTTCCCTTCTTTTCCTATTTCTTCGTCCTCCTCTTCTACTTCACCTGGTGAAAGTCTAGATTCTAGTAACCAAGTGGCTAAGAAGAAGAAGGCAAAGAAGAAGAAGTCAAATAAGAGAGAGGCCAACTTTGCGGCTATCGTGTCTCAGTCACCTTCGCTTGATAAACCATCCAAATTTCCACGGAAAGTAAAATTCCCTTGCATGTTGTGCAAAGGTGACCATCTTCTTCAAGAATTCCTTGGCATTCCCAAGGTTCTTGAAGCACGGTCTGACAACCGTCCGCCATTTCCTTTGGCTTCTGGAAGTCATGTTGGTGGCACCTCTTCGACTAGCAATGATAAGACTCATAAGAAATAGGGTAAGATTACGGATCCTTGTAATTTGTGTGAAGGGAATCATCCCATTCACCTTTGTCCGTACATGGATGAACCACGAGAGTGTTGGACAACCCTACTATTTCTGCACCCTGCCTTCCAGTTGGTTACCAAAGACTCTCTTTGAGTCCTCTGTTAGTTGATTCAATGATCAGTCAAGAGTCATCCTCGGTCGATCCCACTCCCTCAGAAATTCAAAATCACGAATCCATTCCTGACTTATCATTGGTCGTGAAATCAGTTGGTCTAACCCCGCATGTGGTTCATCAGATCTTTTCTGTCGAGAGTGGATCTCATTCCCCTCACGTTCGTCTTGTTTCTTCAGATTCCTCGGACTTGGAGAAAGATTCTTCCATCCCTGTAGTTCAAGAAGATGCTCCTCCTACTCCCATGATGGAGGTCCCAGAGGATGCTCCTCTTGTTCTCGTTACACCAGGGGATGACCATCTCATTTCTATGGTACCCCCTCCAAGCAGTTTGGTCTCTTCCTTTAATTGGAGTCGATTTGTGGGATACCACCTTCCTTCTTATGTGCCTTTTGAGATCACAGTACAAACCTTTGATGTGGCCATACCTAGCACAATTATAGATGAAGGCGCATCTGTTAGTGTTATGTCTTCAACTACTTGGCAAGCTTTTGGTTCTCCACCGCTTGTGCCTGTTACTCAGAGTATGTTGGCACTTAACAGAGGAACCAGTCAACTGTTACGGATCCTTCCAAAGTTTCCAATCACTTTGGGAGGGAAAATTGTCTGTATAGATGTGATGGTTGTCCCGGGCCCCTTGGATTTCAATTTACTCTTGGGGCGCGACTATGTTTATGTCATGGGTGCACTTGTCTCCTCCCTCTTTCGTGTGATCTGTTTTCCACATGAAGGTCGGATCGTGACCATTGATCAGCTTGCATTCTTTGGTCTGGAGGTATAAGCTAGTCCACCATCGTCTCTCCCAGATTTTTATCTGCCGATTGTATCTTCCCCGCCACGAGTTAATTATGTGGCCACTTGTTTGTTGCCCTCATCCATTGATCATTCCATTACATACCATCTACTGAGGGCATTCGATCGTGATTTCCAGGACGTTGTTCTTCCATCCAATGAGAACCTCTTGGAAGTTATGACCTCGTATTCGTTATGGTAAAAGGTTGTCTGAGCAGAATTCCTTTTCTTGTGTCAAGTTCCTTAAACAATGAAACAAGGTGTTATGAGGATAGTTCTTTTAATGTGTCAACCTCGTTAAAACAATGAAAAAAATTCTTGTTCAATTCGAGTCTTTGATCAGATCTCGTAAGATCCCAGTCGAGTCTTTCTCTAATCTCGTACTTTGAAAATTCACTCCATCTGCTTTTCGTTCATTACAGTTGGACTAAAGCTTGGGGGGCATGTACCTCGAATTGAGTCACCATGCTGGGGGCATGCCCATGTTTCAAGCATATTTTACCTTTGTTTCAAGCTTGCGTAAAAATGAAACCAATTTCAAGCATAGTTTACTCTCATTTTCGAGCTTGCGTAAAAATGAAATATTTTAGCTTGGTGTGCTTTGTGAATGTTTTCCTGTCATTTGGGTCATTACGTATTATGCAGACTATTTAACTGATACATTAGCTAACATTTTATTAGACATTTGCGTAATTTGTAAAAATCATCATCACATCAAAAAGATCCATATAGGAAAATAGATGTATATATATATATATATATATATATATATATATATATCAAATTTTTGCATCAGTGTGCATCATAAGTTCAAAAAATATGTGTGTTTTTGTTACATCTTGAGACATCATGTCTCTAAAAAAATATGCAGAAGTAAAACCTAGGTGTCTAATCGGCGTGATGCTCATGATAGCATGTCACTGCCTGTACAAGCCATCTCAGCAAGCAGTGAACTCGGTTTGACACCCCTACAATGTGTCTCTAGTATGCACGAGGAACATCGTTGAATCGCACATAGTCCAGGACCCCACCGGATATTCCCTCCAAGTTGAGCACAATTTCCTCCTCCTTGCCTTTCTCACCATGAGGGACAATATCAAAGTTGCAAGGGATTCACCTCACTATCAGAGACATACCTGTAGGTCTCTCTAGGCCAACATCTATAAACACATGGATTTAATGTCAGAACATACATAAAAAAAAATGTAATACTCGTGAAAATAAAAAATGAGTCTTACCAAGTGTTTCATCCCAATCCTCTCCTTCTGGGAATGGGAGATCCTCATCACCAGTGAAATTTGTGCCAACGTAGGGCCAGTCCTCCACGACGATCAGTTGTCGATGGAGCCAATCAAAGAACTTCGGTCTCCAGGACATCTATTGACCGCCCCCTAACCTTCGCATTAGAGCTACCCAACGGGCCATATGTGGCTCCCGTGCTAGTGGTGTCGAAACTATCACCTCCTGTCGCTGAAATATTGGTATTCGTTCCAGGAAGAACGATACCAGGATGGACCCATAACCAAACTGCTTCAATTTGGTTTTCTTGCACTTTGTTAGTTGATCCTTAATGTTGATGGTCACTGCCTCTACCCAGTTGTAGAGGGCCGGTGTTAATAAATCTACAACAAGAAGTAGTTGTGCCTTTGTTGCTTCGTGCGGTGCCTGTGATCCCGTAGCTCGTGTGATGGTGTGTAGCACTACTTTTAGTGCCAAGTCCGGGGTTGTCTAGATATCCACTTTCCCGCTTCCTAATCCTTTCCGTGCCCCTCTACATACCCTGTCGATCACCATACTCATGTTCTCCATGGTGGGTCGGGTGCCGGTCAGGACTGGTGTTGCCCACCTCCATGACAATCCTGTTATGAAATAAACATTTGAAACATCGATCTCGAGTTCCTGATCACGAAGAATGAATTTTTCCTGATCTTCATCCCAGATATTGATTAAGTATTGTAGCAGCTCCGGTTGAGCTCTGAGGCATGGTGTCATGAATAATTTTTTCAATCCATAGTCTCTGAGAGCTTCCATGCATCTTTCATTGTCCATGGCAGGCTCGTCTTCTTCAATGCGTTCTCATTCTTTCCACTCGATCACCATTTTTCCACTAAACACCTACAAACATGTTCATATGAATATCATTAGCCAAATTAAAAGCTTTAGATTTGTGAAATTGGGCTTACTTTCTTGCATTCATAAGCTAAAATGGTTTGCGCGGTTGGCGCGCCCCAGTTCAAAAATTTGGGCGGTTGGCGCGAGTCCGTGCCCTATACTCACACCAACTGCCGTGCCCTATACTCACACCAACTGCCGTGCCCTAATTTTTACAATTATCCCACATAATTACAAATTTGGAGTTGTAGGTAATGAAAGAGGAATTAAAATGAAGGGAAGGATGTCAGATCTTACCTGGAACTGATGGATTCGAGATTGGTCTGTCGGATTGTCCGCTATCACTACCACAAAAATCACATTGTAAAAAGGGTAACTATTGCTCCATAAGAGGTAAAAGTGAAAAGTAATATTTTTTTATCATTTTTGGAGTTTTATAACTTTTTGAAACCCTAATTAGGTTTTGAGACATATTTTTTTATTATTTCGAGAAATGGGTTTTACGTTTGTCTCTTGTGCAGTGACAGGTCTTTAATGAGACAGTGGTGAAGTAACGAGTTGCATTTTATACTTTTTTCAGACTCGATAAAAACATGAAAAAGGCACTATTGGAGTCATATTTCAGCGCTTTTCTGACTCTCTAAAACTGAAAATATTTCCAAGACCCTTGTCATTTTGAACTCGTTAAATGGTTGCAAAACGATATCTACCCAGTATACGTTTACTCCTTTATCAGGTTGGGATAGATTATTTACGAAAAAGGAATACCTTAGCCTATCGTGACTAAGAGGTTCTTTCAGATATTGTTTTCTACCTTTTCGGATCTGAGGGACTATTTACAAAAAGGGACCTAATGGAGTTTTTTTTTGCTTCTTTTAAAACTCTCTAAAAATGAAAAGACATCGATTTCTTCCTTTGCCAAACTTGTTAAAACCTGATGACATCGGAAATCATTACCATGACGTTACCCGAGTTCCTCCTTCCTAGGGCTCATAAAATGTGCTAGGATGGATTTGTCCAAAGGACAAACTTACATTGCGAAAATATGCTATCCCATTCAAGCTTGTTTTTCAAAAATAATTGGGGTACTCATCAGAAATGGTGGGGGGAAATGGAACCAGTTTTTAGTTGTGTTGGCAGTATGTCGCTCTTGAACATGATACTCGTCTGCATTCGTGTCCGGTTGGGGACATCTCATTTCGTCTTTTTTTCTTCCATGGGTTTGGGTAATCTATTTTTACCTCTCATCTACTCTTTTCCACGTCATTATGACCTCAGATCCCTTGATGTCAAATACTACCAAATCCAGAGTTGTGTCGCTGATATGTTCAAGAGAAGTTTTCCTTTGTAGTTTTCAACCTCCCTCTGATTCTCTGTTGGTCCTGATTCACTATCATCATGTTCCTCTGTCCATCATCATGTCCCTTTGTCTCGTGTCGATGATGTGGGAAACACTATGGCCCTCCTTCGACCGGGTCAATTCCTAACGACTTCAACTCATTATCCAGGAAGTTGATCTATAGACTCCCTTCCAGTACCTTGGAGCCTGCATGCCTCAATGGCAGGTTCTTCTCATTCGACGACGGGTCTACATCATTGGCCTTCGATCGAGTGATTCTGTGGGTGTTCGATTCCATATCACTCTTCACATTCTGTGAATTGTACCTGTTGTACCTTGAGATACATTGTCATTATTGGTGGTTTCTCTCATACCTGTTAATAGCTTTCTTCATTAGCTGGTAATCAGATGATTTTCTTGCATGTTTGACTTCAACTCACATATTAGCATGCTTGAATTTGTACTTGTTCGGGTTGAGATGGAGCGCAAGACCCTGGGTTTTTTCTGATAAGATACAGGCTGCGGGATATTGTAGTTTATCATGACTTATTTCATGAGACTCTTGATTGGATGGCTGTGACCATACTTGAGTTTATTTGTTGATCCTTACTACTAGATGGTTGCGTCCATACCTCAGATCTCAGTTTATATATGTACTCTATTATGGATGGCTACGCCCATGCCATGTATTCATGTACCAGAGATATCATTTGTATTTGTAATTGCAGGTCTTCCGACAGCGGTGTTTAGTTCGAACGTGTTCTCGTAAAGAATTTCACCCCTCCCTCTCTCTTGGGCCTCATGCTTTAGGGGGCATCTATTACACAACATTTTGTCACTGTCCCGGCAATCCCCATCCCGCACATTGGAGGATCATTTCTGTGACTAATCAAAGGTGTCATGCCTTGCAAAGACCATCATTGCATCCATTTCCATGAGGAAAACATTCCTTCTATTGAAAATTCTCTGAGCAGACTATAATAAACACATGTTTTTTCCTTGGTGCTAGTAGACCGTTATGCCCTCGCACAAAAGAGGAAGATTGACACTGGTCCCCGCGCCCATTGGCGCTCTGTCCCAGTGAGCTACCTGAGCCAACCTGTTTATGGAACTTTTTTTTAAATATAGAGGTGAAGTTTCTATCCTAAAAACTTCGTGGGAAAGTCAACTAGAGTGGTTCGACTGAATAACCACAGACTCCATCCTTTGGCCTCTTTTTTCCACCTTTTGGGGAAACCTCCCAAGGGATAAGGCCCCCCTTCCATCATTGTAGGGATCCCAACCTCCTCCCCTCCATCTATAAATAAAGCTATCTCCCATTGATACACTAGATGAACAATTATAGCTGAAAGGCTTAAGAGAATTCCTAAACTTTTCGCTAGAGATATAGAACAGAGAAAGAGACCTTTGTCGAGAGAGCTTAGGCTTATGTCCTCACCTCGTCCGAATTCCCTGACGATTCTTCAATATGCGCTTCGACTGAACTCGCTAGAGGAGGCTGCAACGTTAAGGCTCCGGTTGTAACTCTTTCTTCTATTTATATATATACATGACTATTGTCTAGTTCCCATCTTGTGTTAATATGTTTTATTTGATGCAATATGCTTAACCTTCCTTAACTGGTTCGTTGATTATGAATGAAATCATTGTCTTGTATGCTGCTATTGTTTGCTGATCTTCGTGTAGGTATCCGAGCACTGTTGGAAAAGGACTGTGGCCCGTCAAGACAGAGATCAAGAGGCCACCACCATTACATCGACGATAGCGTTGGACTCTAGGTAGGTCAATCTACCCCGTCCTTTTCATTCATCAATTAGGAACCTATACTTTAGCTTGTCCCTTCATTGCTAGACCCACTCTAGGGCTAGAGGGATCGTATCTGTCCGCAGAGAGGATTTACCTTCCCAACAAGGTTGATATAGTGACTGCAGGCTAAGATAGAGGTTCTAAATCTGAGGTGGCTGCAGGTGTTTAGGGTTTGGACTTGAGGTGGCCGTAGGAGTTTGCTCTGGACTTGAGGTGGCCGTAGGAGTTTGGTCCGGACTTGAGGTGGTCGTAGGAGTTTGGTCCGGATCTGAGGTGGCTGTAGGAGTTTGGTCCAAACTCGATGTTGCCCAGGGGTCTGGTTCATGGTTGAGAAGCCTAAAAGCAGTTGGTGCAAAGGACCTATTACTGCTCAAACTAGTATGGGTCCTAGGAGGGGATCCTATAGGGAAACTACTAGGTCAAGGGAAACAATGGAGCGATAGCCCACTATCACCTTAGCTAAGGCTCACTTCTCTTTACAGACTTTCACTAATGGGAGGAGACCAGTTATAATAAGGATTAGGATAATGAATGTATCAATGATAGTATGAAAGGTGATCCTAAATGCCTATTCACAAGAGGGGCTCAAATGTATGGCTTTCTTGCTGGAGAAGTAATGTGTAAGGCTCTATAAGAAGGTCCAAGGGGATTTCAAGGGCTAGGGTTTGAGGATAAGATTTATAAAGGAGATACTTAGTCCAAGAAATCCTTGGGAAAATTGGGTTTCCAAGTGGTCTTTGTGAAATTAGCTTCAATAAGTTGCGGGACCACACGAGACCAAGCAGACCCAAAATTAAGTCAATGATATGGAGTTGATCACCCAATGAGGGGCTTGACCTAATTAGGGAGGAGAAGAGAATCAAAGGATAAATTTTCTCTGAGGTTTGAATTCAATGATCCTAATGAGGGAACTAGCCAAGGGAAAACTAGGGCAAGAAATGGTCCCTAAGCTAGGGCTTACTATATCTCGAGATCCCACTACCATATTTGCTTCAAATTTGGAGGGATTTTAGAGCCAACCCCAGTTTAGTTGTGGACCAAAAATCGAAGTTTTTGGATGGCTATATTGTGAGATAATTGATGCCCTAGGTGAATTATGGAGGCTAGGCCTAGAAGAGAGAAGAAGGTGAGAGAGATAAGCTTTTAACGTGATCACCTATGGAAGGATCAATGCCTAATCCTTTGGGAGATATGGAGTCAAGGAATAATTTATATCTTGGAATAGTTTCATCTAGTTAAGTAGGCCTTTAAACAACTTCACATGGCATTAGGGCATGTTACAAGCAACCTCAAGGTATTTAAACTTAGATTTTGCAATATTCAATGACTTATCAAGATAAATTTGACACAAATTATGTCTAGGAAAATTCATTCATTCATACATGCCATGGGCCACCACCATACTTCATATGGTATGAGAGACTTGTAGATTTGTAAGAGCCCACAAGTGTAGTGGGAAAAGGCGAATGAGGTATGTATGGGGAAATTTACTTGTTTATGGGCAAAGGTGAAAGAGGTATGTATGAGGGAACTTAGTTGTTTGTTACTAAATTATTTGGTTTTGATGCCCATTTTAAATTAACTCATTTGTTGATTCATTATTATATCATGTGTGTTTGTTGAAATTTAGATGAAATAAAAATAAATAAAGGTGAAGGACGATTGGTGAAACTACTGAATATCATTCTGTTGTGTGAGACAACGTAGCAAAGGCATAATTGAATGCATATTATATTATTTGAGATTTATGTATATAATGAATGCTATGCAAATGTTGGTAAAAGAAGGTGGAGGACCATTGATGAAACTATATAAATATTTGTGGAGACTTGAAAATATGTAGGAGAGTGTAGAAGCATAACACATTTTCATGGATACCTTCTCATTTCTCCTTTCTTCTTAAGGAATTATGATTTTTTTGTGGTTGCATAAGATGTACTTTTTGTATAATATTTCTCAAAAGACAATTTGCTTTCATTTATAATATTTTTAAAATATATTTATCTGTTTATTTTGATTTCCGTTCGAGACATTAAGTGGGAAATTAGGGTAGGTCCCAACAACCCATGATTCCATAGGTGTGGTGGGCAAAGGGATATGGGACCATATGTATGGTCCCATATGTGTTTTTATTTAAATTCGAGCCATTTTTTTTTTAGCAGGAAAAATCATAACTTTCATTAATTGGATGCAAACTACATGTTGTAGATGCTTTTGTAGCATATGCAAATATAGCGACACATACCACATTCAAAAAGTAATATCAGTAATTGTCCAAAACAACAATTATGAGATTATATACAATAAGTAAATCTTTGCATAAGCTTAGATAAATAAGTACATGTCCAAAAAATACCAAAATATGAAAAACTCAAAAATTTGGGACCCACTGCAATTACATGTTGTAGATGCTTTTGTAGCATATGAAAATATGGCGACACAGGCCGAATTCAAAAAATAATATCAGTATTTTTTCAGAAAAATAGTTATGAGATTATATACAATAATTAAAGCTGTACATAAGCTTAGATAAATAAGTACATGTCCAAAAAATACCAAAATATGAAAAACTAAAAAATTAGGGCCCAACTGCCCCTTGTGTTGGTTCATATTCATGAGGCCTGTGGTAATACTAATAGAAATGATGTTCATTATGTTCCTTGATCTCCCATTGATCCCTTAGTAAGTGCGCAACCTCCTTGGAAATTGAATCGGAAATCTGATTCCTTTCCCTGTATATATGATGACAAGAAATGTAGTCAAAGTATGATTTTAGTAGATAAACCTCTTCTAGTATATTATGAAGTGTGTGCATGTGACATAATGATTGTAGGTTGAACCAATCAATGATGATCTTTGAATCTCCAAATATCTGAAGGCGATTGCAGGCTTTGGTAAGTGAAAAGGATAGAAGAGATCTGAGGCATGATAGTTCAACATAGTTATTTGTACCCCTGCCCAGGCCAATATTGACCTTATAGATATGGTATTCCGCCATATACAGGACCCCCCCCCCCCCTCCACATCGAAAATTTCGAGCAGAGCCATCAAAATATGCCTAGGGGATATACTTGTCAATAGTTTCAGGTATAATAGTCCTGGGTGGTGGATGGGCAGGATCATCGAGGATCATATGGTATATGGTGGTAATATGTGCAGAGATAACGAGCCAATTAGGTGGATGATCATGGAATATGGCATGGTTCCGAGCAATGCAAATTCCCCAACAGATGAGGAGTGGAGGTTACAAATCTTATGTGGTTGAGAGGATTTCCACCATGAATCCCAAGCATAAGATACAGATAGACATGACTAGTTAGTGTTGAGGTTGAGAATAGCCTTCACATGAGTCCAGAGGGTTTGGTTGACAGGGCAATGGAGAAATAGGTGATCAGTATCCTCAACAACTCCTTTGAAAAGAGAGCACCTTGTAGGTCCAATGAATGTGGATTTATGTAGATGGATGCTAATGGGAATCTTGTTGGATAGTATGCACCAAATTAATAGTATGGAATTTGAAGGACTCTTCAACTTCCATAAAGGTCTCCACCACCATATCAGTTCCTGTGGTCCGTGGTCATCATATATGATAGGATATCCTTCCTTCGAAGTATACTGATTATGTTTTGAGATAGCCCAAATGATCTCATCATCTGTGTCAGTGATTCTGACATGTGATTCTGCCAGAGCTGTAGTCAATTGGGTCCATTCCACATCCCATATATGTATGTGTAGATCACGGCTATTTTTCCATGCTTGTGAGAATATGGTTGAATTATTCGAATCAACTACCTGGTCCAATGTAAATATACCTTCATTATTCAATGAGAGTATTAATTCAGGAGGTAAGAGATATGCATTACCACAACCAAACCAAGGGTCACATCCAATACGAACATGTATCTTCCCTAACCAACATTCCAAGCCAGACCTGTTCTAATATATTCAATAGAATTTATTATAGCCCTCCAGATGGTGGAAATGTTTGTTCTGTTCCAAATCTCATGTCTGATCCATTCAATCGGTTGTGATGGGCATATATATTTATGAATATCTACCTTTGTCCATAGATTGTCAGTAGTTAGGATATGCCACCTCATTTTTGCTGCCAGTGCCATAGAGAAAGAGGGAAATTTCTTTATACCCCAACCTCCCCACTTCTTAGGTAGTGCAATAAGATCCCATCTAGCCCAAGAAAAAGTATGTCTTGCCTTCAAACCTTTCCAAAGAAATCTGCAACAAATGTTTTGTATCATGGATAGTATGCCCTTGGTTATCCATGCCAAAGACATCCAATATATTGGGATTGCTTCTAAAACCGATTTGATGAGTACAAGGCGCCTTGCCTGTGAGAGCCATCTGTGATACTCTTTATTGATCCTCTTATCAATCTTATCTATCAGGCATGTCCAATAAAAAATTATGTAGTTGGAGGGTTTAAGATGAAAACCCAAGTATTTTAGACCCTCCTAAAATCCCTTGGGAGTGAATGGAAACCTTTGTAGTGCAAAGTGGATTTCATGAGGTGTGCAACCTTGAGGTGATAAAGTGGATTTGATGTTGTTGCAAGTCATGCCTGTAGTAGTGCAGAACAATTTCAGGGAAAAGTTGAATATGGATATGTCACTGACAGATCCATTTAAAAATATAAGTACATCATCCACAAAAAGCATGTGATATTGGATATAGTTGTCAGTGAACTTGATGCCTTTCAACCTTCTAAGGTTCCTTTCCTCAATCAATATTCTACTCAGTACTTCCATGACCAATAGAAATAATAGGGGATTTGATAAAAACAAATTCTTATTTTGTACACCTCTTTATGTTATTAAGATATCAATTTTAACTATGTTATCCTTCAAACATATGTGATGAGAATTTGCTAGTGTGGCAAGCTTATAGGGATAACTAAACAACCCAATGTTGGAGTATGTAACTCATATTTGTCTTAGGTGTGATTATTGGCTTGAGAAGGAGTTTGTTCCTAGTCTTTAGGAGTTGATTAGTTATAATTGATTTGAGAGATATTCAAAGATATTTCCCAACTATATGTTCTCGATATTGGTGTTGTTGAGATATTTTCTCAATTTTTTGTTTTGTGATCAAGATAGCTTATCTATATTAAGGAAAAATTCATTTATTTATGCGTAGCATTATTTGATTAATCAAGAGAAAGTGTTTCTACATTTTTAATTTGGTATCAAAGAAGAATTGTGTCTAACTGACTCATGGGAGGGCTAAGGATTATGAATATGTTGTAAGAATAGATTAGCATAGGCAGAAGAGAAAATGATCATTGTGGTATGTCCATAGAATTATGTGAGCCATTATTTTTTAGTGGTTTGTGATTGGTTTTCCATCCATTTTATTTGATGAATACATGTGATCAAAAGTGAGCCTCACCAGTGAAAGAGATGATAGGCCTTGATGCTCCATGGACATGTTAGCAGAGGTCTCAAGGTAACTAGTATAATAAAGTGAAGGGGTGCATGATTAGGCAAGGGATATTTTAGTTAAAGAATGGAATGTCCAACCAATGAAATTCCCGATGAGTGTGCATGGAAACATCTATCAATAGTGAAGCAACATTCATGTTCAACATTATTATAGCTTGAGAGTAAAGTGGAATAATAATTGAAGTACCTATTTCATATTCCAGTGAAGCCATTGGGAATTTGATAAAGTGTACCATAGGCAACTATAAAAGAAATTGTGGAGAAGCATATTGCTTATATTGTTGTGACCCCTTACAATATTTCATGAGTAAATGGGCAAACTAAGGGAGGGTCATTTGTTGCAAATATTGCATCGATCAAAAGCTTTGAAGTAATGAATGGACCCATGAACGAGATCTTGGAGTTTCATTTAGCATGGGATTTAAAAGGCCATGAAACACATGCTTCCTTAGCTGGCACTATTGAAGTTTTAGATCTTAGAAGTGAATCATTAACTAGCAATTTTCATGTCAATGAGTCAAAGAAGGGAAGTATGAAATGCTCATTTTCAACTGACTCTTGAATTCTATCTCTATAAATGAGAAAGGAAATTATCTATGGATGCCTCGACGTTTACATTAAATATTCCACAAATGTAGTCGATTCATTTCGTCCCTTGTTTCCCATCAACAGATTGAGGTTAATTTCTTTAATAACAAACCTGCAAGATCAAGTAGAAACTCTACTAGTTGATGCATTAATAAAGCTAGCAAGAAGAAAAGTACACTTAATATTCAAATCATACTTTCACCCATCATTCTTTTAAAGACTTCGCCATGCCAGTAATACCCCCCTTTTTTTATCTCCTTACAAATTTCCACATTCAATGACTTAACTTTTGACCAAGCCAATTAAATAAACAATAAAATGTTATGGAAATTTTAAATCACTCTAGATACATAAGCTTTGAATTCTATGTCCAACATATCTTTGGCTTGCTTAAATAAACCTCCACTTTTATAGGTTCTACATGAATGTAGGTTAAGCAACTAATGAATCTATCAAGTTCAAGAAAGAAGAAACATTGATGATAGATAAATCATCTAGAAGTAGTGGTGCAACAAATCAAGTGTTGTAGCAAGAACAATATTTAAATCACTATAATTTATAATTACGTATTCAAGCTAAGTGTTGGAACAAAGAAATATTGAAGCCTCACATATATGTACATTGTGATTAGATATAAATGCACAAATGGAAAAATATAACTTTTATGTTGAAAGGATGCTACAATGTCAACCCTTCCAATGTACAAAAATATCTCAGCCCATACAAAGTCAATGAGTTATTTTGTCCTCCAAAAGTCTCTTGTAGTTAAGTATATTTCTTTTAATGGTTCATGGTAAACCAAAAAGCACTTTGTAAAGGTAATGTTAAGCGAGTTCGGTTTGACTGTAAGTTGGAGTGAGGAGAGATATGTGGAGATGATATGGGCTTAATTCTTGGGCATAATAATTGCTACGAAGGAGTGCTGGTAAACTTTTAAAAAAAAATTGAGTACTTGTTCTACCTCATATGAAATAATGTAATTGTTCAAGGGGTGCATGATCATTTATACCTAACATCCCAAATGTTTTAGACCAAGTGTTGGATTTCCTAGGTGTTTTGTAAGCTTTGTTGAGATAGGCATATATGCATTAGTGTGTTCGCAAATGTAGTAATGTATCATGTGTCTCTCTTATGTATGGAGTGGGTGTGGCATCATGTTGTGGAATTAACCAATAGATAGGTACAAGGGTAGAAAGTGTATTTGTATGCTAACTTGATGTAGAATCAAAGAATTATTTTTTTGATTAATGGGGGGGAATATGAGATCGAATAATCTTAGAATGTGAGAAGGTTGAGGCCAAGTAAGAGAGATATTAATATATTGATGAACCATGTAGGTGAAAAGTATTACTAGAGAAACAAAAAGTACAATGGATGACACCCATGTATGTCATTAGATTGATTTTTTTTATATGTGGACATCAATTATCATTTGTTTGCATGAAGAAGTATTTTTTGTGTGTGTAATAATTAGTTTTATGTAGGTAAAAAAGGAAGAAGAATTGAAAATACAAAAGAAAATGTCTATGCACTATGGACAAAAATCTATAATTTTAACTAAATATACAACCTTCCTTTACTATGTAGAATATTTTTTCATGAATTGGTATTATTCCATTAAGTGTTCCAATTTTTCTTAGTAGAAAAAAATTTCAATAGTTCCCCATCGATATCATGATCTTGGAGTCTCTTCTTGTAATTGACTCAATTAGATATGGTTCCAACCACAAGTGATCAAACTTTCCATTTTTCTAGTATCTTTGGACCAAGAGTGCCACATAAGTATGAAGTCTCCTTCCTTAAACACCCTAGGTTTATTTCTCCTAATGAAATCCATTTTCATCATGTATTAGTATTGTTGGGCCCTTTCTTATGCATGTCATTTTTTTGTGTACCTCTATGAGTTGAGGAATTCCATTTTGAATGCCATTATGTTTTTCCAACATTTTTTGCTATATCCCAGCCATTGGAACTCGTAGTTGAATAGAAAGTGATGTAACTTGTGCATACACTAGTTGGAAATGAGAGATTCATATAGACCTCTTCCTTCCAATTCTATCATCCAAAAATGTAATAATGTTAAATAACGATTACATAGTGAGGATCATGTTGAATAATGAGGATCGAAATTTGCTCTTAAGAAATGCAAGCAATTAGTAATATAAGAAATAGTATTTAGCTTTTGTGATTTTATATATAATGTTTACTTAACTGAAATATTTTGTGGATAAAGTAACATTATTGCTTGAAACATTAAAATATGAGTATCCAGAAATATTGTATTTAATTTAAGAGTTTTTCTTTGAGTGTTAAGTAACATATTGTTTTAATAGTCAATATAATATCTAATCAAATTTCCTCGAAAAAAAGGTGTTTTCTATCCCACTCTTATACTTCACAAGTGTGCAATGCCTCGAGGGAGAAGAATGACGTATATTCCTTGATAAAATATCACTCATTAACTTGTTTAAGGGACTGAGGGAGAAGAATGACATACATTCCTTGATAAAATATCACTCATTAACTTGTTTAAGGGATTATGATATAATGTAAATTCGTGGCTTAATAATTGTTTGATGTTATAGAAATCAAGAGAGATGTGTCTAATATTGCGGGGAGTGGACATATATTTGCATCAAGTGGTATTAAAGCTTTTGTTATCTGCTTTTTCTTTTTATTTTTAATATCTTTTTCATTTTTCTTCTTTTCTCTTTTTCATCTCTTCTTATCTTCTCTTCTTTTCTCTTGTCATGTCACAATATCTTGATTTTCCTTATCATGCCAAATAAATTTGGTTTATGAGATGTATTGTGCAGAAGAATTTTGTGGTGTGATACATTACACCTTAAAAAAATTTCTCCCATGATAGTCATTTTTTTGAAAAGGTTACACTTGCAGTTGCCAAGGAATTATAGATTAGACATTATGAGTTGTTTTTGACCTATCTACTAACAAATCAATCTCACTAAATAACACCAAAAAAGAAATCCAAGTATGGAGATATTTCCCACTAAAACATGAAGAAACTATGTTATTATGCTACACATACAACCCCAATGTTGCAAGCAAAGCTCTAATACCACAATGTAATTTACCCATTACTGCATGGCCTTAGGAATCACATTCTTGAACTAATTCAAGCACTTGATAAAATTTTAAAGAAAACAAGAAGCATGAATTTTCTTATATATTTATATCATTTTATAATTGTTTTTTTTACATGGATCTCACCTTACTTGAAGGTTAGATAAACCTTGAAAAAGTTGGAGAATTTGAAAACTTTTAAAATCCATACTTGTGAAAATGTGTACTCCATACTTCGTTTTAATTTTCAAATTTATGGTTGTCCACGGGGTCTTGGATAGATGGTGATCGAGTGCTTTGTTAAGAAACTCCTTGATGTGAAGTCACCGGTTCAATTCCCTACCCCGGTCAGGGTGATATATTGGACATGTTGAAGTTGTAGTCCTGCCAAGCTTACAAAAAAAAATTGTTCAAATTTATGGTTATAGTTTGTGCTGAAATATTCACTTAATCACATTGATAACACATCTTTTGATATTGGTGTCTATTAATCCATTTGTTGATCACTATTTACTTGCCATTAACTTTGGAGTGCTCATAAATATTAAGCCTTTTGTTAATCACTATTTTACACATGAAATTTGGAATGTCATAACATGGTTATTGACATCATTTATATTTGATATTAGGAATATAAGGTGGTCATTGACATCATTAAAAACAATTTTGATCATCATTATGAACATTGACTCTAAGATGTAATTTCACATTTTAAAAATGCACGGTGATTCAATGTTTTTCTTGGTTTAAATAAAGTGCTAAGGTCAATACTTAATGTTACAATTAAGATTAATATTTAATGTTGCAATTAAATTATTGGTATATGGTATACATTGGCTCTCATGATTTAGTAATTCTTGATGATTGTGAATGATCTATGATTTTCACATGTAAACATAATTAGTTTCAAAGAGCTATTTTTCCACTAGACACGTTCTTTTAACGTCACATTATGTATGTTGAATTAATGCTTAAGTTTCATGGAGCATTTGAACATGTGTTTCACTTTGATGACAATTTATGATTCATGGTTTGACGATATATTTTCAAAGAGCTACTTTTCCACTGGACACATGTTCCTTTAACATCACATTATGTATGTTGAATTAATGCTTAAGTTTCAAGGGGCATTTGAACATGTTGCACTTTGATGGAAATTTATGATTCATGGTTTATTGAGAACAATTTTTTCATTTTCTGGGAATACAAATACAATAAGTTAATGTTATTTAAATTTTTATTTTCCGAGAATAAACATATAATAAGCTTGCCTATTTGAAGTTGATGTCATTTAAGCTTGTCATTAATTGTAATTTTTATCTACTATTTGCACACTTGAACTCGTGTTTTATGTTCATAGTAAGCAATTTCTAATTGTCTATGTCCTCATCAAGCTACGTTAGAGAGCCTACCCTCCTTACTTAGCAACCAATTTCCAACAAAGGAGAAATGCTATTTATAAAAGGAGGTAAAGGAAAATTTTTCTCATCATTTTTAGAAAAAATAGCTTTAGTGGGACCAAAAAATTCCTCAAAAGTGGAAGTTTTATATTAATTTGGATAAAAAATAACTTTAGGGATTATAGGTGGGATCAACGATGGCATCTTAAAAGGTAGCCCACTCACCAATATCTTTATTTAATTTAGTTAAATGTGGTTAAGTTTTAGATTATTTTTTTCTCAAAGTTTATATCCTTCAATATGTAATCAGGGGTATTAAAATTTTTGTCTGCCATTTACAAACTTACCAGTTGTTTTTTATAAGTATGCAGATCGATTGAAAGTATCTTTAATGCCAAATCTATACTTATGATCCGGTGATCAAATTTTATCTCAAAAATAAAAATGCCCAGAATGTTTCGAAACCAACGTCAAGTCGAAGTGTTCCTTGTTCTGAATTAAAATTCTTGTCTGTCATTTACAAACTTACCAGTTGTTTTTGATAAGTATGCAGATCGATTGAAAGTATCTTTAATGCCATTTCTATACTTATGATCCGGTGATCAAATTTTATCTCAAAAATGAAAGTGCCCAGAATGTTTCAAAACCAATGTTAAGTCGAAGTGCTCCTCGTTTTGAATACAATGATATTCGTTTCACCTCAATCTGAGGTCGTATGAATAAGTTATGATGTTCTGAAGTTTTTGGGCAACACCTAAAAAATTAGTAGGTTAGCTGACTGGGCAGTCATACTTCTGACATCATCAATTTGACTTGGAAGGTATGGACCAATGAGAGCATGCAAAGTGGTAGCCTCATATTGGTCGAGTTACTCATTTTTTATTGGTTGGTTGTGGTGGCTCAATGAGGGCGTGCCACACGGCCCAACTAGAGGCCGCCATGTGGCACCCTGTGGTAGGCCAAAATTTGGTTTATGGTTGGACAAGTTGGACCGGATTCAAACCTGTGACCTCACATCCAAAAACCAAGTGCCTTGGCACTGCACCACAGGGGTGGTTCTTACCTCATAAGGCCATGGGTTCTATTTAATTTTTGACCAAGGCACATATATGGATGAGGGGCTGGGCAGTCAGCCCCAACCCTTGGTCACCGCAACACTACATGGACAGGGTGCAAAGGAGAGGGGCTCTAGACCTAGCCCAACCCCTAGTCACCATATCTCCAGCACAACCACCAATGGGAGATGAACCAGAGCGTCGATGGGAGGGGGATTAGGTTTGAAAATATCCCATGGTTGTATTCCCCTACATAGGACTGTCAGCACCAGAGTGGAGTTCTTCGATGGAGGGTGTAGTAGTAAGCCCTAGGCTTAGGCCATATGGCCTTGCACATGACCGCAACGCCATGAAAGAGGGGGATCGACGGTACAGTCGGGTTGTTGGCCCGGCCCTCGGCCCCGTGGGCGCCAAATGACCTTGACCCAAAGTTTAATGGAATAGGCCAATGGGGGTAGGCGGTTAGCCCTGACCCTCGTCTGTGTGGCCCATGTGGCCAAATTATTCTGCATTGGGAGTTATTGGACGAATTAAACATCCAAAAAAATGCACCTTTAGTGGGAAAATTCGTCGCCTCCACAACAGAAAATAAGGTGATATTGTAGCACGATTAGCCTGTTAGTCTGATTTGCAGGACATATAACAAAAGAACTTAGAATAGAGCTTGTTAGAGTTACAACTTAATGTTTTTTTGGCCTTTTGGAGCTCAAGAAGAGTCCATATAGGGGTTTTTGGACATTCTATATCTAATGGTGACCTTTATTTGCTGATTGGAGCACATATAAAGAGACTTATATGTAAGCATGGAGAGGGCCTTATAGGGGTTTTATTACCTTCAAATTTTTACTGCAATAACTGTTACTTATAGGGTTCAACTTTTTATCACCCTAGTAATTCTCAGGTTGTGGGATGGGGATTAGAGTAGTTAAGAACACCAGGGGTAACCAAGAACCGCTTTGGGAATTCAGGATCTAGCCTTCCTGAGCTCCGAAGAGGGATCTCTCCTTAATATTTAGCTTTGTTTTGGTAATGGATATTAGACTAGCTATAATTGTGTAGTTGGGTTTGATTTTAAAATATTGGTGGGAATAAAAAATATTTCAAGGTAAACCAGAAGGATTTACCAGAATATTGGGCAATGGAGTCAACTCTCTAGGCAAGCAGAACTAAGAAATAAGGCTCAATGATGTAAATGTGCTAAGGGAAAGATAGGTGACCTTCTAAGGCTTTGTATAGGCCTGACTTGATGGAGCGGGTGGAATTTGAGAAAAAGGGCACTTAAGAATCCTTAAGCTACAAATAAGAAGATTGAAGAAGATGATCTAATTGGGACCTAGAGAAATTAAGAATTCTATGGTCTAGTTATCAAGTAGAAAACATCAAAATTCCAACAAGTTTTGAAACACGGAGCTTATTATCACTAATCCTATTTAATTTTTCCTTAATTGATCATTACAGACTAGAAACACATAATATGAATGAATGTAAACTTTAAAGAAATACATTTAAAACAAGGAAAGAACAAGACTTATCTTGTCACCACAAGAATCCTTAGCAATGATGTCTCTGATCTCTTTCCATTTTGCTACTTTTGCTAATTGACTCACCAACTTCAATATGTCCAGCAAATAAGACTATAGTTGTCTTGAGAAATTTTTATTCACACTGAATACTTCAAATTGTGAAGTGTTTATATAAAAAACTGTTTACAAAATATCTCAGAATTTGAGATAATGTTTTAATAAAAAATAGGAAAGAAAACTTAATAAGAGGGACAGCTGCAAAACAGTTTGCAAGTTGTTCCCTTTTTACAAGAAAAAATAGAATTGATTATTCTAATTTAAACCGATGGTGGATGTGCTGTGAGCTTTGCTGGCCTTAGGTGCATCTTATTGTGGAAAGTGGTTGAAGAACTTTCCTTCCTTTGACTTTAACGTTGATACTCTTTATTCATCTGAGTTGAGCTGTCTTACTGTGGTAATTAAAAAGTAACCAACAGTAACTTTATTTTCACTGATACTCTTTAACCCTGTATTTTTTACCTATTGAGGTAACAGTAAAAAATGAATTTCCAAGTAATTTTCCTGTTTTTTATCCATTGAATTCACAACAGATCTTTAAATTCTTGCCAATTTTCTGCAGAGGGGATCTTCATAGTCTTCAATTTCCTGTAACTTTCATCTGCCTCTGTATACTTGGAAAATTTAGGCTTGATAGTGAATATATTCTTGATCTCGTTATCCAAAAAGAATAGATTTTCAAAATACTGAAGAAGTATATTGCCAGTTGGTGATCCTAGTGGCAGGGGCTGTTTGGCTTGCTCCTTTGCATAAGTTCTAATTTTCTGATCATAGTCTTTCTGTGCCATCATTTTTTCATTCAATGCATGAATGTCATGCAAACCTGCGTCTGATAATATTTTGTATTTGGCTAAAAATATTGAGATGGCTACATTCATGTCTTTACACCTGTCCTCTAGGTTACTCATTATGTTTCTTTTGTTCAGGACCTTTTTGATTTGAAGAATGGTTTCTGTCCTATCAAAAAATTTTAATTCTTCCAACTCTTCCCTGTTTTTACTGTTTAAAAAAGCTATGAGTTGGATTGCTTGGGCTTGCTTATTGTCAATTTCCCTCTTAGTCTTGTCAATCTCTGCACTAGCAACTTGAACTAACTCTCTCTGTTCATAAATTATTTGAATTGAAGGCCATTGAGAATGAATTCCTTCAATAATTTTGGTCCATAAATGATTTTTTATATAGGCCACTTGATCTGTAAGGTTTACTTGTGCTTGCAGAATCTTCACCTGTTCTTGTAGTCGATCGACCCTTTCCTCATGTCCTTTAGAAGTAATCAAGACATCATTTTTGGAACTTTCTAGATTTGTAATAATGCCTTTCAAACTAAGAATTTCTTTATCTTTAATGGATATGTCCTCCATGGCTTTGATCACGGCAGCTTGGTCTTGTAGGGTGCTCATCTGTGAGGATGAAGAAGAAGAGGCAGAGATTTCCTGAGAAGTAAGTGGCACTAAGTGTTCAGCTAATGTGGATGGAATAGCTGTACTTACAGTAGGAATTACTGTAGGAATGTGAATCTATTGAGTTTTCTTTAGGACTTCATTTTCTCTTATGGAAGTTTCCAATTGACTTTCCATTTCTTTTATTTGAGTAGTCATCTCATGAACAAGTTGTTTGAGTTCATCAATTTCAGTTCTCTACTGAAGAATATCCTTTGCTTGAGGATTTTAATTTTGGGGTAGCTTTAGCTTCTTTCTTAGTGCAGCTATATCCTCATTGTTTTGTTTAATCAAAGTTTTTGCAATCTCCATATTAGCAAGATCAACTCCTGCTTCAATCACTAAATCTTCTAGTGCTTTGATCCTCAAATTATTGGCATATAGTGAGGCTTTGTCCAAATTCATTTGAATATGGAGGTTGAGCACTGTTTTCTCAAGCCTAATGGATTTCATAGTCTTACTGAAAATTTTGGAATATATAATTTCAGTATTGCTCCTATGAAATTCAATTTGATCCAATTCATGAATGGCATCTGCATCAACTTCAAAATCTGTTTTGGAATAATCTGCTATTGATTTTGGATCATTTACTATAGGCTTCAAGAATGACATTACTAATTTATTAGATGAATAATCAAATGCTGAAAGAAGTCTATCCTTGTCCCCAGGATTTTCCTTTAGGAATCTAGAATATGCTTGATTTTTTATCTCTTCATTCTTCTCTTTAATCTGTCTGAATCTGATCTGAATCTCTAACTCTGTATTGTTAGTTTCCTTAGAAGAAGGAGGAAAATCAACAGTTGTCTGGTTTTCCTTCATGACTGTATCCTTTTGTTGTGTTCCAATTTTTAGATTTTGAAGCTCTTTTAATGTTTCAGTGACTATTCTTGTAGCTTCATCATCTGTTTCATTATCTTCAATATTTACAGCCTTATCCCTTTCTTCTTCTGTTATTTTACTTCTCTTACTATAAGGAATTCTGATTTTTTTGTCCTCAATAGTCTCAGCTATGAAACTATCTCCTTCCTTGTCTCTTTTATGTACATTATCAGTCTCTTTGCTTGTAGAAGCCACCTGTGTCTGTTCAATCTACTTGCCTTTTCCACTGTTTACCTGTATTACCTGTGAATCATCATCAAATAGGGTTTTTGGCTCCCATTCAAGTTTATTAGCATATCTTTCAATATGGGGCTTAGGATCATGCAAGTAAATAGACAACTTGCATCTTACTCTCATTTTACTCAAAATACCTTGTGGGTCATAATTCCATATAAAACTACATGGGAATTTGTACTCTTTAAGTTTGACATTTATTTCATTGGCAGCTTCTCTGTTATTCACAATAAACAGCCCAATTTGATTTTTCAGCTTAAATTGGGTCTTTTTCCTGGAAGCTATGAAGTTGATTTCATTTACATTCAATAACTGTCTCAGATATTCCAGAGCAAATATTATTGTAGTAACAAATCTCGGTAATTTATATGGGGCCAAGGATGAGCCATACACTATGACTTCTGTGTGATTTTTATATAAATACCAGTCCCTAGTTTTATAGCTCTCTGATAGCTGTAGAATTCTTCTTGCCTCATCATTGATCCTAGGGATCTCCTCTTTTTCCAAAATATACATAGCAGGAGCTATAAACGAGTCATTGAAATCTGCAAAACTACACTCTCTGTTCCATTTTCTTAGAATATATGACCAAAATACTACTGACAGAACCTTTTCTTCTGCATCCACTTTCTGACATTCAATGGGAAACTTACCTGTTTGATAATATAGGAAGAGGTGGAGTAGATAAGAGGAGTATCTGAAGACTCCTTCTGATAATCTGGATAACTGATAATGCATGTTTTCAGCAATGAATCTAGCAAAATTGAACAGAATGGATGGTGATTGACCAGGGCTTAGAGTTGACAGAAAACCTAGGATAGCCACATCAGTGAATTCATCACTGGTGTATCCTAGTATGAAGGAGAGCATTGAGACAATCTGTCTAGTCTCATCTGGGAAATCAAAGGTGTCAAAATAAGGATTTAACTTAGGAATATCAACTTGCTTTGGACAAAAAGTCTGGTATATTTTGAATCTGGTATTGAAATCCAAGTCAAGATATATTTGGGTTAAATCTTCTATTGATAGGGAAGCAAAATTGGGGTCATGATTCATTTACAGCATGGAATTTATTGACTCTTCAGTGATGTAAAACAGGATCTCTTTTTCTTTGTTTACAATGCATATTTGTTCTAGCATATAATAGGCTTGGCTTAATCTGATAAATTCAGGAACTGAATGAGTGAGAGGGAAAATATATCTAGGAAGATTGGATTCCCAAACTGGAATATCTTTGTCACCCTTTTCCACTAATTTTCCATAGCACCAATTATAGACATCAAGCAGGTTAAATTCTACATTAGGGTCTGGTATTCTATAGTCCAGATCAACTAAAGGGCTATTCTCTGGGGAAATGACTGGAGACTGGACTGGTCTGACCACTTCTGTAGAATCAGCCGTGAGTGCAGGGGTTGGCTTGTCGATTTTGAAGGACTTAGGCTGAGGGATTTTTGCAGAAGAATTCTTTTGAGACTTTGGGCCTCCATTCTCGGGGGTTACCTGTTTCTTTGTCATTTTTAATCTGAACGAAGCAAGCTTAAACGGTTTGCTAAGTTCCTTTATGAGAAACAGGGGTTTCTTGGTGAATTTCTACTGGAAAATGGGGTTTCTGAGCAGGGTTTTGGGTAATTCAAGGGTTTTAAATCTTAGAACGTATATTAAGATCGATTTCAACAGCGAAATAGACCAGGGTCTAGGAAAAACTGCAAGAAAGGGAAATTAGGGATTCCAGGGAAATTTTGATAGAGTTTCCCCTGTAAAATGGACACTTTTATGTAGTTTAATTGTGCAATTTGGGAAATTATTTTAAAATACCAGGAAATTTGAAGTCTAAGATGGTAAGCTTGAAGAAAATTACCTGGTAAAAGTAGTGAAATTAAGTCAAAGACGTCGCAAAGGTGCTCAGTCTTCAATTCTTCGAAATTGGCTTCTCAGAGGGCAATGTGGCACTTTGTAGTTGAAATTCAGGGCAATGGGCATCGAAAATGGCACTAGTAGGTTGAAAAGGCTCTGCGCATTTTCTCGGGGTTTAATGGCGCAAATTCAAAGAAAAATGGTTTATGGACGTTTTCACTAGTTTAAAAGGAAAATAGTGAAAATCTGAATAAAACTTTAAATTTTAATGTATTGAACCGATGGTGAAACCATAGTTAAATAACATTAAACTAAGGTTAAGCGGGTAAGTTTTAAGGAATACCGCCAGTGGTATTCGCGTTGATGAAGGGCGGTAAGTGGTATTATGGATTTCGAATGCGATACAACGTGGTAGCGACACGTAAGCGCGGGGTGGTTTGGAAAAACCACCCATTTCACGCGGCTTTGCTGAAACATCGAACGTTTATGTTTGGAGCGCAAAAATGAGCAATCGTCGTTGGATCGGGCCTTTGGAAGCGAACGGTCCAGATTAAAAGGGAAAGTGCGGGGATAACGTTTTATCGGATTGGGCGTGAGTCGTTGATCTTGGGAAATGGAAACGAGATCGAACAGTGGAAATATTACGCGATGGGATAGAGGTGAATGCATTGAGATCTTTCACGCAAGTGATTGACCGTAGGATTAAATGGACTTATGGGGATCGAACGGTCAGAAGTGATTCCGACAGGTTAAGTCATTTACATTGTTTTTGATGGAAAATTAAGTGATCGGGAGGCTTAATCCGGGGTTTGGACTATGATTAGGGATTGGGGTAATGTATAATGTATTCGGGGAAAAGGTAAGGTTAAGGTTTAGACCTTTGGTTAAGGGACTTGGGGCGGGAATTATACAGGGGAAAGGTTGTTTTTATTGAAGTTTAGCTGAGACAAAACTTCGGGTGATTTTTTGTTCAAAACACATAGAACACATGTTTTAAGCTTTTTCTTCATATATTTTATCTATACGGTAAATTAAATCAAGAAGACTTAATTACCATAGGGGCAGGATTAAATATAAGGATAGACTTTAGCCAAAGGGGTTATAAGGGGGGTTTTATTTAAGCATGTGGGAATAAATTACTTAGGCTTAAGTTATAATAAGTGGGTTTTTGGGATTTATTTATAAAAGGAGTTATATAATAGGAGAAGGTTAGTTGTAGGGAATTAATACATAAGTCAAAATTAATATGACAAGGGACAATGTATACTCAAAACACATTAATATGACTAAGAAAGTGAAGATTAAAAAGCAAATTTGCATTATAATAACTTCATCACTTATACATAAGATAAAATGTGATTTTTGAGGGTTTTGTGTTTTAAATGATGTAGGAAGTTAGCTAAATAGGAATTACAAATGCCTTTAAGTAAAAATCGAGTTTTACCTAGGATTATTCAAGGGAATGAGTGCATGAATGGTAAATGATGGTGATTAAGGGATTAATATAGACATTTCACACTTTTAACTAATCAATCATAGAGTCTTGGGTCCGGTCCCAACAAAAGTCAAGGAAATCCCTTGAGCCTTTCTGACTGATAGTCTAGAATGTTTCATGACTATGGGAAGGGGAAGTTAGTTATTTTAAAATCCATGATAAATGATATTTACAATGAGATTTTTCACCTTCTTCTACCTACCCATCTTACCATACTAACATCTTTTCTTCTTTTGTAACAAGGTGCATTTAAGCTAGCAACCTTCACAGCATTTATTCTTTCTGAAAGCAAGTAAACTATCTAATCTACACTTATTTCATCCATGAATCCAGATTAAACTGTTGGATTCACTTTATTTCTCTACCTAACTACTGAATTGTCATGATTAAAATGTATGACAACTCATTATTCTCTATCTACAACAATGGAAATTGAAACAATGATAAGTTAAGATTGAACTGTTTAACTCATCATGGACTAATGGCATTTATTGACACTCTGCCATAGTCAAAAAGTAAAAAGTAGTGGCATTTATGCTTGCTCACTTTCATGTTTTATTCATTTTTTCTTTTGGGGTATCTTATTTTTTCTAAGTCCTTTGATTATTATTTTAGGACTTTTTACCCTCTTTTTTTTTATTTTTCTGATTTTCTTACAAAATATGTGAATACAACTTGCAAAAGGAAAAGTATGTACAAATTTACAAAATTACCAATAGTCAAGTCAAAATTATGACCCCTATATTATAAGGTTGCTAACACAACTCATGTTTACTTTACTCACTATGTCTTCTTGAGGAAGCAATCTTTTTGTACTTAAATGTGGAATTGTAGTACTTTTATGCTCATGCATGCTCAATTTTAGATGGAGTACAAGGTATTTTTAGGAGACACCTTTTTCTTACTGATGATTTCATGACTGACTGTAGGTTTTCATGATGTTTTGAGTGAGATTTCTTTGCAGGAGAACGATTCCTTGAAGGGGAATCTAGCCACTTGTTTTGTCAGCAAATTTTATGTACTATTTTTCACTCAATATATGGAGCGGTCTAGTTGTGTTAGCAAGCCTGGAGATGTAGCCCAAGAGGAACGAACTCCTTCACAAAATTATTTGTTGTTTCTCTTCATGAATTCCTATATGAGTTAAATGATGAGATGTTGCTTATGTTTTAAAGTTAACATGAAAACTAACTCATAACTTGAAGAGACCTTTGAAAGCCTGTTTTGTTGTAAGACCCATTTTTCCTTGCAAAGTGTCAGAGAACGATTACATTTTAGGAAGAAGAAGTTCTCCTCCATTTTTAGATCATTTGGCATCAGAGCAAGGCCTGGCCAAGTTGCAAGAATGGGAAAGAAGAGTCTCCAATAGCTATAGGAGATGAATTTGTATCTTCGAATGGAGAACATTGAATTGAAAAGAATGCCTGAAATTGTTGAAGAGGAGAAGAGGCATATGTGCCTTCAGTTGTAGCATGTTCTTGAGGAACAATTTGATGAAAGTTCCACTCCAATGACAAGAAATGAAACCTACGAAGTGAAACCAATATGTGGGCATGGTTCAAACAGAAGTTATGGACCTTATGAGGAAAATGATGCATGTGCATTTTGTAAGCATCTCGAAGATTCTCATCACATGCCTATTGGTAAAAGTGGGTGGCTTGAGTCATCTACAAATTCGTCATCATCATCTGAAGCTGAAAAGATAGATGGAAATTTCAAGGAGGTAATAAGCATCTCAAGTTCAAATCCTTCTATTTATTTTCATAACACCTCTTTTGCAACATTTAAACAATATACCAAAGGCATTGGTATGAACTTGATATCACTAATGGGTTATGAAGGAGGAGGCCTCGACATCAATGGCCAAGGGATCACTAATCCAATCATTGTAAAAGATACCAATATATCAAGGATTAGGATATGATCGAAGAGATTCTGGAGAATTCTCTAAACGGTTTGAGGCACAACAATCATCATAGGATGATATGTCACACCAAGATGACGGTGATAATTTTCATTTGTCTCTCAAACGATATGAACGCTTCAAAGGACCTTGCATGTCATCGTTCGGTCCACAAAGTCAAAGCTGCAACCCAAGGGACAAGTATAAATGTCATGGGTGTTTTCCAAATGTTGTTAATTTTGACTATTTGTGGAACAAGTATCATTGCACTTTTTGTGATGCAGTTGATCATTATGTGGCGGTTTGTAAGCAACACATGGTAATGGAAAAAGAATGGATCATATTCTTGGCATCAAACATGATGAATATCTTCCACACTTGAGGACTTCCTTGTCGACAAGCAAGAGAAAGTACTTTTGTACCCATTACAAGATGCATGGACATGCATTAGATAACTTTTGAGGTCTAAAATGGGCTTCCTAAGAAAAATGTACAAACAAAATAAACTTTATAAGAACCAATAGGATTCAAGATGATGATGTCAACCATGGGGGATGATTCACCATTTTTGGGGTAAAAAAGTAAAAATATTAAAAAATAATAAAATAATGAAACTACTTTTTCAACTTGTATTTTCAACTTATCCCCCTAAGGTTTTATTCAATTTTTGAGAGGGAGTACTAGTTAGATGCAAAATTTAATTCCTCGTCCAAGGAGTACCCATGTTGCATACTTTTTATGGACCCTACTACACGAAAAATGGGAAATACATGAAAAAATGTGATTACAATCACATTTTTCATGTATTTCTCATTTTTCATGTATCAGGTTCCATTGAAAGTATGCAACATGGGTACTCCTTGGATGAGGAGTCAAATTTTTCATCCAACGAGTGTTCCAACTTGAAATATGAGTAAACCCATAGGGGGATAAGTTGAAAATACGACTTGAAAAAATAGTTTTTTCTTTTTTCCCTCTAAAATTTCATTATGTAATATAGTATTATTTTATTATTTCCACTATTATTTTATAATTTTCTTAAGAGGCCCATTTTAAACCTCAAAATTCCCCTAATGGGAATGAACGATGTTGGAAACTACATCCAAAGCTTTGTTCTAAGAAGCATAAAGAGATTGTGAAAACTAATGCAAGGGAAACAAGAGGTGGCAAATAGGACCACAATGTTCTTAAGGAAACCTTCAAGGAAAAGTAGATGAAAAAATAGAACCCATAAGCCTAGGAGATTGAAGAAACTATTGATATCATCAATTTTACTTGGCAGGTACCAACCAATGAGAGAATTCCAAGTGATAGCCTCATATTGGTTGAGTTTATTTATTTTTATTGGTTGGTTGTGGTGACAATTAGCCGCCACCCCATTGTTGACTAGAGGCACATACCATGTCGCAACCCATAGTGAGCCAAAATTTGGTTTGTGATCGAAGGAGGCGGGTCAGATTTGAACCTACGACCTCACATATAACATCCAGGAACCTTGCCACACACCATTGGTGCCATTCTTTCCTCGTAAGGCCATGGGTTTTATTTTGTTTTTGGACCAGGGAGGATATGGAGGAGAGTCGCTTGAACAGACCCCGGCCCCGATCACGCAGCTTCATGATAGGGCGCAAGGAGAGGGACGGGGACCTGGCCGAGCCCACCAATCTACATATCTCCAACACAACCACCAGTAGGAGTTGAACCAAAGCATCGACGGGAGGGGTCTTAGGGTTGGCCCTATCCCATAGTCGTATACCCCTACACAAGATTGTTGACACCAGAGTGGAGCGCTTTTGCAAAGGGTGCAGTGGTAAGCCCTATGATTAGGCCATATCGCCTTACACATGACTACGATGCCATGACATAGGTAGATAAATGGTAAGGGCTGGTTGTTGGCCCGACCCTCGTCCCCATGGGTGCCTAATGATGCAGGGGCAATTAAAATTTGATCCTAGTGAAAGGTTTCTGTTTTGTAATAAAACTATAAATTGTAATCTACCTTAATGGAGGGGTAGGAGTTGGCGAAGTAGGCGGGATTGAGAGGTTTTGCCTCTGTTTCAATAAAATTTGCAGTGTTTCATAAATTTTGTTATGTTGGCAATCCCCGGAGGATTCCACCTTCGTGATTTAATGGGTTTTTCATATGTTGTGTAGAATCAATTAAATAGTTTTCTGTATAGAAACTCAGAGGAGGTTAAAGAGATTCATTTTGTTTATTAAAGAGAAATTATCTAATTATTTAAAGCGTTTTGAATCTCTGTCTAGAGGTCTGCAAGCAATGATCCTGTTTCTATGTTGATTGAGATCGATTGAGTTGATATATTTTGTGGAATTATAAAGGGCGATAATACTATATACAGCGCTGAGCATATGATGAATTATCTATGTGTAATTCTTGTATGGAGGTTTGATAGAAATCAAATATGTTTTCGATCCTTTCTGCTATAGAATGCAAACAATACCGTAGCCTTTGAGACCGAATATATTCAAATCGTTGAAGCAGCGTTGACTCTGATTGTTATAAACGTTGTTGGTTGAATTTATGCAGTGAAGTAATTTCTATTTCAACATAGATTGAGATTGATTTCAAGCCTTGACGCAGAGGAAACCATGCTAGAGTGGAGCGATGAAGTTCTGGGTTGAATTAAACTCAAATTCTGTTAAAAACTAGTGTTCAAAGCGATCAGAAGCTTGAAGTTTTGAAAAGCGGTTTTGAATGGTAAACTACCAGTATCGTGTGCCTCTGGAGCTGAGGATCGGTTTTGTAAAAACTCATGCGATCCAATTGTTTGCAAACACGTCATCAGTCCAAAAATTCCCATGTCGTGCAAATAATAAGTGCTAAATCTCTGTGGTGAAAGTAACGCAATATGCGTTCGATCTAGAAGGCAGAAGATCCAAGGTTGATTGCTAGTCAAGCTGCACGAGTTTTAATATCAGGTATGGCCCAGTAGTTTTGCGTTGGTAAATTTTTTATTAACATATAAGAGTTTGGTATTAGATGTGTGGGGTCCATATAAAAATCATCATAAAGCAAGTTCTTTGTTCTTAGAGCAAAGAGGTTAAGTTACGAAGGTTTGATTTTGTTCAAAAAGGTTTAATAAATATTTCAAAGGGATTGAAATATTATTATTTTAATACTATGGTGAAAAGTCTAACCTTCGATTCATTTGCCAAAGTGTCAAGCTTTTAAAGGTTTTTGAGTTTGGCTTTAATTGGAGGAGCTGATGTGGTATAAATTAATTTTTAAAGTTATTATAATTTCATTAATCAATTTTTTCAAAATTTGATGAATGAAAATGAGAACGAAGAATTGAATCCGACTCCTCCGGAGTTAGAAACCATTGTGAGTAAATTTGAAAGGCTCTCCTTAATGCCGACACCATCACCGCCATCACCTAACGGTCACTGACTTGAATTTTAAGGGGCTAGGTCGGTGGGAGTGGGCAGTTATCCCCGGCCCTCGGCCGCATGGCCCATTCGGCCAGATTATTCCATATTAGGATTTATTGGATGAATTAAATGTCCAACAAAATGCACCTTCAATGGGTGTGAATGTTTCGCCTCCGCAGCGGAAAACATGGTGAAATTATAGCACGATTATTCTGTTAGTCTGACTTGTAGGAAAAATAACATAAGAACTTAGAACATAGCTTGTTAGAGCTATAAATTGGTGGTTTTTTAGTGTTTTGGAGCTTAAGAAGAGTCTAGATAGGGGTTTTGGACATTCTGGATCCAATGGTGACCTTTATTTTCTGATTGGAGCACATCTAAAGAGACTTTTTTATTTTATTTTAAATATAACAAGAAGATTCAATCTGATCTTGTAATGTACTAAAAAAAAATACTGATTCCAAATATGATTGCACAATGACATAACAAGTAAGAGAGAAATAATCAATCGCACAAAACAAGGTGTATATGGGTAAATAAACTTCTCAAAACCTTTATGTTGTATATTTCATATGGTCAATATCATGAAACAATGCAATGCTACTCCTCACACTTAGAAAACTCTACACTCCGCTGAGTGTATCACTCTGATCCTACTCGAATTTGGCATACGATCTAAGAAAAATCGATCAAGTATTTAACCTTTTTCTTGCCTCTACCTGGCATACCTTCCTTACGCATTATTTGGGTAATTGAGCCCCTATTAATTAGGAAAATACCAATTAATGATTTCGCAATCCTTCAAGGCCTTCCCGATGACCTCATGCATGACTTGTACAATTTTCTAATAATACAACTGATTGATATCTTCCCTTTAAATTCAGTCTCAACCAGACCTTCCTTAGTAATGACATGCAACAACTAATTATAGTGAAATATCAGTTAACAGATTGATCACGACTTGTCAATTATATTATATTTAATTCATTGGACCTCTCACTAGCTTATCTCTTAGTTAGAACTTGTTAAACTTATTTTAACTCAAATACTTGAGTTAACTAATTACAACTCACAAATAACTCAATCAGGGATCCTATAAAGTAGGAGACACCCTACATGCCTCTAGCTTGACCCTTAACTCGAATTGACTGAGCTAACTAAGTCTTCCTGACTCAGTTAACAAATATAAGTTGTCATGAGATGAAATTACAATTTCTCTTCCAATTTAATTAAGGGAAAATTAAATCAGAAGCCTCATATGGTACCATTTTTGGGTGCCATTTTCTGGATTCCATTTCTGGTTTCCATTTTCACTGTTTCTTGTTGAAAATTTCAACACTCCCTCTCAACAAGAAATGAATTCAATCTATCCCAATCCGGTACCTTTGGAATGTTTTTCATGAACCACTTCTCTAGCATTGTTTGCTCCTGCAACTCTTGAAACTGAATAGCCTCAAAAACCTGAATCGGTATGATGCATCTGTAATTAGAGTCTCTGACTGCTGCTAGCTACTGCATTGTCTACTGGAAACTCTGTGTTGCTGATGACTCTGTCTCTATGCCCTATACACTATTGCCAACTTTGATTAATTCAAAAGTTTATTCTTTGTCTTTGTCGGAGGTCCCATCTCTGGTGCTCTGCCTTATCTCTTTTATTACCAAGTTGGACCACAAACACTGCCAGTTTGGTAGCTTCTCCCTCCCATTCACATAATCCTATTAATTATGCTAGCTCTTGGGAAGGCCTAGAAGATCTAGGCTCACCAAATCATCCTGGGCTAGTGTCACACCAACACTTCCAAGCTCATCTCGACATTGAGTGAACTTCGTCAATTATTTTGGTATCGTCTCACCCTCCTCCATCTTGATCTTTCTGAGCTTGTCCTTCAACGCCAACTTCATGTGGCCGCTTCTATTTTGAAACATATTTTTCAAGGCCTTCCACATAGCATATGGAGTAGCCTTCCCATGGAGACTCGAGACAATATGATCTCGAACTCCTTCTAACAAGATCCTTCTCGCCTTTTTCACCGTCTTCTTTCATGCATCAATAAGTTGAGCATTTGCTGCTGCGAGATGGAGAACATCAACGTCTATGAATTCCTTCAGTCCATTTTCCTCGAGCATTGCCTCCATCTATCTTTCCATGCTATGTAATTTGAATTTACCTCAAAGGAATATTCGAGTCTCAAGCCATTGAAAGACATCTTGATCCACTACTGGGTCCTAAAGAATAAATTTGCAAATTCGAACCTTTTCAAAAACAAACTTTGTTCATCTCTACTATTGTGATTCTTGGTGCTCTAATACCATGAATAAAATATAACAACAGGATTGAAAATGATCTTGTAATTTACTAAAACAAAATACTGAATCCTTCTACAATTTGCGGAAACCAACTACAATCCCACAATCACATAACAAGTAAGAGAAATAAATAAGCAATCGCACAACACAAGATTCATATGGGGAAAGCATGTGCTCAAAATCCCTCTATATGTATATTTCATATGGTCAAGATCATGAAACAATACAATGTTATTTCTCACACTAAGAAACCTCTGCACTCTGCTGACTATCTCACTCTAATCTTGCTCGAATCTGACATACGATCTAAGCAAAATCGGTCTAGTATTTAACCTTTTGCTTGCCTCTGCCTAGCCTGCCTTCCTTATGCATTCTTGGGCTAATTGAGCCCCTATTAATTAAGAAAATACCAATTAATGATTGTGCAATCCCTCAAGGCCTTCTCTCTGACCTCATGCATGACCTGTACAATTTTCTAATAGTACAACTGATAGATCTCTTCCCTTTAACCTCAGTCTCAACTGGGTTTTCCTTAGAACATACATGCAACAAATAATTATAGTGAATTATTAGTTAATTTATTGATCACTACTTGTGAATTAAATCAGATTTAATTCACTAGACCTTTCGCTAGCTCATCGCTCAGTTAGAACTAGTTAAACTGATTTTAACTCAAATACTTGAGTTAACTAATTACAACTCACAAATAACTCAACCAGGGCTCCTAAAAATTAGGAGACACATTACATGATATAATTTTACCCCCAACTCGAATTGACTGAGCTAACTAAGTCTCCCCGACTCAGTTAACATATACAATTTTTCATGAGATGAAAATATACAAGTTGTCATGAGATGAAATTACAATTTCTCTTCCAACTTAATTAAGGGAAAATTAAATAAGAAGCCTCATATGGTACAATTTATGGGTGCCATTTTCTGGATTCCATTTTCAATGTTTCTTATTGCAAATTTCAACATTTTTGAAGGTTCAAGTTCATGGGTGTATGGATCAATCGGTTTTTTGGAGCAATTCTTAAATTTTTTTGAGCATGGAGAAGGCATTGTAGGGGTTTTCTTACTTTCATATGTTTACTGCAACAACTGTTTCTTATAGGGTTAAGCTCATGTTTACTTTTCTCACTGTCTTGTTGAAGAAAGCACACTTTTTGTACTTAAATGTGGAATTGTAGTACTTGTATGCTCATGTATGCTCATTTTTAGATGGAGCACATTGTCTTTGTATGAGACACCTTTTCTTGTTGATGGTTTCATGATTGACTGTAGGTTGTCATGTTGTTTTGAGTGAGATTTATCTACAATAGAATGATTCATTGAAGGGGAATCTAGCCACTTATTTTGTCAACAAACTTTATGTACTCTTTTTCACTGAATATATGGAACTATATAGTTGTGTTAGCAAGCCCGAAGATGTAACCTAGGAGGGGTGAACTCCATCACAAAATTATTTTTTGTTGCTCTTCATGAATGCCTGTATGAGTTAAATGATTAGATGTTGCTTATGTTTTATAGTTAACATAAAACTAAATCATAACTTGAAGAGACCTTTGAAAAAGCATCAGAGAATGATCACATTTTAGGAAGGAGAATTTCTCCTCCATTTTCAGATCATTTGGTATTAGAGCAAGGTCTAACCAAGTTGTAAAAATGGGAAAGAAGAGTCTCCAAGAGCTATAGGAGATGAATTTGTCTCTTCGAATGGAGAACATTGAATTGAGAAGAATGCTTGAAATTTCTAAAGAGGAGAAGAGGCATATGCGCCTTCAATTACAACATGTTCTTGAGGAACAAGTTGATGAACATTCCACTCTAGTGACAACAAAGGAAATCTATGAAGTGAAGCCAATATTTGGGCATGGTTAAAACAAACCTCATGGAACTTATGAGGAAATGATGCATGTGCATTTTGTAAGCATTTTCAAGATTCTCATCATATGCCTGTTGGTAAAAGTGGGTGGTTTGAGTCATTTGAAAATTCGTCATCATCATTTGAATATGAAAATATATATGGCAAGTTAAAGGAGGTAATAAGCATCTCAAGTTCAAATACTTCTATTTATGTTCATAACACCTCTTTTTCAACATTTGAAAATCATACCTCAAGTTCAAATCCTTCTATTTATATTTATAACACCTCTTTTCCAACATTTGAACATCATACAAAAGGCATTGGTATGAAGATTCTATCACAAATGGGTTATGAAGGATGAGGCCTCGGCATCAATGGCGAAGTGATCACTAATCCAATCATGGTAAAATAAATACCAAGATATCAAGGATTGGGATATGGTCAAAGAGAGTTTGGAGAATGCTCTAAACGATTTGAGACACAACAATCATCATAGGATGATATGTCACACCAAGATAGTGGTGACAATGTTCATTTGTCTCTTAAGCGAGATGAATGCTTCAAAGGACCTTGCATGTCATCGTCCGGTCCACATCATCAAAGCTACAACCCAAGGGACATGTATAAATCTCATGGGTTTTTTCCAAATGCTGGTAATTTTCAAAATAATGGATCATATTTTTGGCATCAAGCATGATGGATATCCTTCACACTTGAAGACTTCCTTGTCGGCAAGCAAGAGAAAGTACTTTTATACCCATTGCAAGATGCATGGGCACGGGAATGAATGATGTTGGAAACTACATTCATAGCTTCGTTTTAAGAAGGATAAAGAGATTATGCAAACTGATGCAAGGGAAGCAAGAGGTGGAAAAGAGGACTCACAACATTCTTAAGGAAACCTTCAAGGAAAAGTAGATGCAAAATAGAACCCATAAGCCTAGGAGAGGAAAAAATTGGGTAGACTGTTTGTATAGTTGTTGCTTTGTAAATTGTGAATACTTGTTGTTGTTTACCTATTTTGGGTACTTTTGTAAAGTAAAAAAGAATAATTACTATGTGAAACAAGTATGTTTTTCATTGACATGCTATTATGTTGGCTTGTTTATAAGTCCAAATGTTTAAAGGAATTTTGGAATGTACACTGTTTGTCGTCCAAGTTTGTATACATTTTGTCATGTACTCATCGACACAAGTATTCAAGATGAAACTTGTTGTGAATAGAATATTTGTTAAATATTGTACACGATGATTATGTTTTTGTAGGCATAGCCAATTATGTCATTGAATTTTTGTAGCAATGTAATTTTTTGTAAAAGCTCAGTTTGAGGACGGTAAAGCAAGTTTTTTTCAGTGCATGAAGAGCATTTTATTGCTTGGGATTTCCAATATCGAAAGTTAAGCTTGTCTATCTTCAAAAATTGAACTTCAAGATGAATTTGTTTGAGCCGTGAAATATCGATATAAAGAGAATGTTCAGATTCCACTCAACAATATTTTTGTTCCTGCATCAACGATAAGAATTTTAGCTCGATTCTTGACAGGACTATAGGTCTTCACGAAGAAGATAGGTGGAGTACCTTGATTGGAGCTATGCAACAATTGAAAAAAAAGCATTATGGATTGATTTTTGGGTAAGTTTTGAGTTTCAACCTCGTTTTATTTACTAGGAGTCCAAAAGTTCCTAGTGGGGAGGTGTGATCTGGTGATCAAATTTTAGCTCAAAAATGAAAGTGCCCAGAATGTTTCAATTTGTAGTGTTCATCGTTCTGAATCCAAAGACACTTGTTTCACCTTAATATGATGTCGTATGACTAAGTTATGATGTTATGAAGTTTTCAGGGAACAACTAAAAAATTAGTAGGTTTGCTAACTGGGCTATTGACTCGACAACTATACTCCTGACATCTTCAGTTTGACTTGGCAAGTACGGACCAATGAGAGAATTCCAAGTGGCAACCTCATATTGGTCGAGTTGCTCATTTTTTATTGGTTGGTTTTGGTGGTCCAATGAGGGTGTGCCACGTGGCCCAACCTGAGGCTGCAACATGACACCCCATGGTAGGCCAAAATTGTTAGAAAATCACAAAGGAAGAAATATTTTCTTATTCTTGATAAGTACTTGTGAATTTTCTTGTCATTACGATTCTTTATATCTTCTTTCTTTTAGTTTATCAAGCAATTACCAAAGCAAAAACACACAAACCAATAGACACCAAATGTAGGCACTATGCCATGGAAAATCCCCCTTGAGCAGAAAACCAAATCAAGATAATTATTCCTTTCAAAAGTATTCTTTGAGACTCTTCACCCTAGACATATACCCGAATTTCCGTCCACACCAAGTCAGCCTCCCAGATCTTCAACCATTTTCCAGGAACTTTGACTAGGCAACAACTTCCAGCAGCCGACGACTTCCGACAATAGAAAAACTTGGAAGTCTTCAATCTCCCAATCTAAGGCATGAAAAATAGAGAAAGAGGAACCAAAATTTCATTTTTATTCTTCTCCTTAGACTTCCCCAAACTCGCACTTCTTTCAATTTCCCAACAATAAACTTCGAACTTTTCCCAACTACAAGAGATATCGAACTTGTTGTGAGAGTGTGTTCCAAATAAGTTTGATTTCCTTACTTTTATAGGCTCCAAGTGAGGTCAAATAGGTGTCTCTTAGGATGAAATGATTCCCTTTAGGCTGACTTGGTGTGGAGGTCACATAATTCATATTTTACTCAATATTAAGCATTTTTACATGATTTGAAAGCCCAAGAAGGGTCTATGTAAATCGTAGAAGTCCTCAATGGTGGATTTTACCTAAAGCACGGTGACCCAAGCATGAAACCCATGCTTTAACAATTCAAAATAATAATAATAATAATTTTTTTTCTTTATTCTTTTGTCAAGTATATTACAAGATGAATCAAGTACATTAAATGAAGATCGAACGTAGTTACAATTTCCCTCTTAACTAGGGCGGTATTCATCATATACAAATACAATGGAAGATATCACACCATATGAAAAATGAAGAAATTTAGGCACCACATTGCCATATACTAGATTCCTGACCAGGGCAATCTATCCATTGGTCTCTCAGCAATTTAGGCACTGCAATGCCATAGACTAGATTCCTAACCAAGGCAATCTATCCATGTGGGAATATGATGGAATCAAGCTTTCAGCCCCTTTAGGTACTATCAATCCTAATTGCTAACCATCAACCCATGGACCTAGGTGCTTATCAATGGTCAGAGCTCTATGACCCATGCTACCCTCCCAACTACTTTGGGACCTAGATATCAACACAAAGTGTTGGCCATATTTCCTCCCAGTAAATGCTTCACTTAAAAACACCCATTGATCCAACAGATCATGGATGACCAATCTATCCCAATCAAATTGAATGGTAACCAAAATTCTATCAAATCGTTCAAGAGATTTTCCTATACAAACACAACCCCAATCAATAATAATTTCACATGTACATAAACAAATACAAACCTTCGGGACTTTCAGATGAGTTGATGTTGCTTCTCAACTTCTCATAGTAGGACTATCAACTGAATCTTTGACAAAGGAATCCTTTATCATGCACTTTCCTTATCCTACTTTTCATGTAGCAACATATCCTTTGAATTTCATTCTTCAATCAAAACCAAACTAAGCTCTACCTCTCAACTAGGGAGCATCTTTATTCAGACTCCCTCTTAATCTTAGGGATATTTCTTCTATTCAGGCTTCCTTAGTGAGATCAACTTCTTCTTTTCTTCATTTTATAATCTTTCGTGGCTTCCAACCATTTCATCAGAGTTATTATCATCCTTATCATGCTTATCACATCAACGAGCATCTTCACCATATTGAATATTATGTACCTGAACAACTTAGATAGCAAGTACAACCAAATCTATAGAAGCATGAAGTTAGCCATATCAAAATCATGAAATCATTGCAACTTTAAGCATATCAAATACCCAAATTTAATTACAAATAAGAGACATATACTCTTCAACATTTTGCTAGGGACTTTGTCATAAACCCTAGACTACTTCATAACAACTTTCATTCTATCTAGGATTTCAATGTTGCTTTTAAAGGTGTAACACACCCTAGTACAACATATAACAAAACCTAAGAAGAAAAAATATATTTAACAACATTCAGAATTCAAGATGACAAAAGATTAGTTTTTTCATATAGCGATCCCTAAAAATAAGTCAAAGGAAAGAGAAATATCTAATAACTTTCAGAAATCATATATATTAGACTCCCCACTAGGATTTTATACAAATCATAGATTTAATACAAGAGAATCAAAGTCAATCACAAATTAGTCAGTAATATGACCAGCTTCCACTAGAGTTAGTTGCAAAACCTAGATTTTCAATCAACCATCAAATCCAATAAAAAATCAGATTTCATCAATCTTACGCAAATATCAAATCATCGTATTGTCATCATTCATCATAGAATAATTATATTCATGGGGCCTAAGCATAATGATGAGAAGATTATAAATAGTTCTCCAAGGAATATAACAAGCAATTACATTAAACCTTAAACAACTCATAATAACTGGGAAATTTGTAATTATAATGTCCACTCTCATTAAATCTAGCTTCAAAATGATTTGACTAGAATTAATCCATATTTAATAAGTAAAAATTTTTCATGTACTACGCCAAAAAAACAAAAGAGTTGACATTTCTAAACCATGTGATACACCATCTAATTGGAACTTGATTCTTTTAGCTAAAAATGGTCGATGGGGAACTAGCGACCTCCCAAAATAAATGCAACAATATGCAAGATACTTATATCATAAAATCATAGTTCAACATATCACCGATACATCTAGAGATAACTAGAAGCTAGATTCGGGATCCTAGACTCCAAAATGATGCCTATCCTTCCAACCTTTCTATGAAGAACCGTGGTGTCGACTCGTGGGATTTGAAATAGGGTGGATGGGATAACATCCCAGTGAGATAACCACCTTGTCATCCCACAAGGAGACATTGGAACTTTGGTTCTTAACAAACAAAATCCCCTCCTCCCTATATCCTTACCATGACACCACACATAACATTAGAAGGGTAGGTGGCGCCACGGTTAGATGAGTTGGTAATCAACATAATGGGGATCATATTGGCACTCAACACAAACCTCCTTCACACTCTTCTCTTGGATCATGATTTCCCACTTTGCCCCTTCTATTAGGGGAATTTTGAGGTATAAAATGGGTCTCCTAAGGAAACTATAAAATAATAGTGGATAAAATAAAATAATATTATATTACATCATCAAATTTTAGAGGGAAAAAGGAAAAAAACTTCTTTTTCAACTCGTATTTTCAACTTATCTCCCTATGGTTTTACTCAAATTTCGAGCGATAACACTCGTTGGATGCAGAATTTGATTCCCCATCTGAGGAGTACCCATGTTGCATACTTTCGATGGACCTTGCTACATGAAAAATAATAAATACACAAAAAAACATGATTGCAATCACGATTTTTCATGTATTTCTCAATTTTCATGTAGTAGGGTTCATCGAAAGTATGCAACATGGGTACTCCTTGGATGAGGAATTGAATTTTGCATCCAACGAGTACTCCCACTCGAAAGTAGTTTTATTATTTTATTATTTTTTAATCATTTTACCCTTTTACCCCAAAAATGGTGAATCATCCCTCATGGTTGACATCATCTTGAATCCTATTGGTCCTTATAAAGTTTATTTTGGCTGTACATTTTTCGTAGGAGGCCCATTTTAGACCTCAAAAGTTCTCTAATGTTTCGATCGATGCACAAAAATTGGTGGGGCTTGAAATATTAATCAATATAATGAATTTTTCATCTATATCATGCATCACAAACATAAGATGGTTCCCATGCATGGAAGTGGATGTGAAAGTAGTTTCCTCAATGTTGTTGAGATTCATTTAAGTGCACATGTGGTCTCTCCCAATGTTAACCATTCTCTCGGTCGTCTTCTAGAGTGAAGAAAACATTTCCTTTATTTTCTGTACCACTAAGATCACCCCTTAGCCAATTATCTCCAGAAAAATATTCAAACCACTATGAGGAAGAAGTAAATTTTATAGGAATACTCCCACCGTCCAGAATGAACCATCATTCTGAAGGAAACAATTAGAGAAATACCTTCAACCAAATGGAAGTATTAGAATTTTTGCATCAAGAGATCACTCAACTTCAGATTCACTAGGGCTCATTTGATTTATAGTTAGAATTCCATAATGAAAATGCTCATTTCTCAAAAACAATGAATAGAGAGGATAGAAGATGAAATACGAGCACTAAATTTCCCAAATTTAGTGAACTCCCCCCTCCAACTTTCAACTTAAATGCCTCTCCACAACCAAAATATTCCTCAAGTTCGGACACCAATTCTCCAAGTTAAGTTCTATACAAGCAAAGATATCAAAATTTTTAGAAACCTTCTACTTTGATGTAATTTTGGTTTTCTACTAAGCCCCAACATAAATTTACACTAATACAATTTGCTTGGCTATAATCAAATATAATAATATATATATAAAGAGAAGTATTTTTCAATTTTTTTTTTTTGTATATTTACTTAAAAAATCATAGCTAAAAGCAAAAATGCTAAGATAAATATAGTCTTAAATACCCATAATTTATAAAGTGAGTTCGTATGGGGTTTAGTCCCCATCAAATTAAACATTTAAGTCCCATAATAAAGGGTGGGGTTAACTTAACTGTATGGATAACAACTTTCCAAGTAACTTCCAAACTCAATCAAGTCTCCCACAATTATTGCAAACAATTTATTCTTTCATCCAATATATAAACTCATAATTACCTATAAAAATTTATTTTTTCATTCAATAAATAAAGTGACCATTACCTAAATTCAACCTAACTCTTAAACCAAAAAAAATATATTTATCATTTTTTTTATAAACTTCAACAAATAACACAATTGTACCTTAAATACCTCTAGCCAACATTCATCATATATCATGGTGAGATGTCAAAGTATATTTATCCTCGCCTCTCTCTAAACTATTTTTAAACAAATATTCACTACAATGTAACAAAATGTGTAATCACCATGCTTGCTCAGAGATATTTCTCCATGTCAATAATAAATATGGATGAAAGATAATAATAAACGTATAGAAACCCACTTACTATAATGATATGGAAAACTACACAATACTTATTGAATTTAATAACGTCCTATTTCTATAATGTATATGGAATAAACAATACTTATTGTATTTAATAACTTGTTATTTCTAAAATATATATAGAAAGCTAAATTTTGATTAATATATAACTTAGATAACAAGTATAAAAAGAATTTCATATAATATAAAATAAACAAAATTATACAAAATGTTCAATATTATCCATCATGCTACATATTCATTAAATAAAATAAGACATTCTTCTTGCCGTACACATTCAATATAGAGTTTAATATCAACCAAGAAGGAATCCTTCTCATTAATGAGAAGGTTTTTAAACAATCAATCCCAACACATTTACTATATACAATAGTGTTCTCGCCCTACATATTAAACAAATATTGTTAACAAAATATTCACCTTAAATATTCAATAAATACTTGTCTCACCATAACCTTAGAACTATATATCCATATATATATATAAAATGACTCTACCAATAAAATCATGGCATTAATCTTAATCCACATTATACATGGTAAACAAATTCACAATAGTTGAATTTGAATTTTCATTCGGATCTCATATTTATTTGTTGTACATGGTTTAATACATTATTTATGTTTTCGAGCTAGCATACATACTTAATCCACGATGGCATTTACCAATTGGCATTTATTGCTTCCCCCACTAGTCCTCTAATCACCTTGTGCTAGTGTATTTGGCGCATGGGCATACAAAATACACTTTGCTTAGTAGGTTGGTTGCTTACCTACATAAGAGTCACAGGTCAAAATGTTTTGTTAAAAGTTAGTGGAACAAATTCAACATTTAATAAGCTAGGTTAGAGAGGAAACATAGCATACTACATAAAAAATAAAACAAAAACAAAACAATATGCACAAGATACACACTCGATAAAGCAAACACACTAAAAACTCAAAATGGAGAGCTTCTCCCTTTATTAGGTGCTACTGGTGATAGAAGATAGAATGCTAAATCTCTTGTAGTGGATCCTTTGAGATATGGAGCTCAAATATCCAAGACAAGGAGGTCTCTTTCCCTCAAGTTTTCTGCAAGCTTCTCTTCCCTCACAAAGGATAGTAGATCGACGAATATGTGGTGAACTCCTCTCTCTTGGAATGAGATGTTGGGTGGCCAAGAACTGAGTCCTTCCAATCCCTCTGTTGCTGGACTACACAAGCTAGTTTTCTATGGAGCAATTTGGTTAGCATAACAATGTGTCTCCAATTCTTCTTCCAAAAGCTGGCTTTTATAGACCATTTTCAAACCCCCCCTCCTTCTCTTGGCCCAAGATTGTTGGTGACACAAGAGTGAAGGTAGGATTCCTTTGTGTGCTGCATTAAAGCCTCAAGGTGGCTCAAAGACGACTATAATTGGCTAGGTTGAGTGAGAATATTTTTAACCAAGCGTGCCAAGTGGTCTTAGATGGTGACATTTCGTCATCTCCGAGACCGCGTGACTATCAAATGGATAGTTGCGTTGTGCGCGGCTATCGAAGAAATAGCCGCATTGTGTGCCAAAATTCCTTGTTGCATGTGCATTGTCCCTGAATTTGTCCTTTGACCTTAGGAAGAATTAATTTTTTTGGCTCTTCCTAATGTATTCATTCTCTACAAACCTTTATCTGTACTTTTTTCTCGACATTTTTAATTGCTTTTGCCCGTACGATTTTCCAGTGTTAACAGTTGTCCCTAATGTATGAGGTATAGGAAGAACTGTATAGCCAAAATACATTATGGTTTCTTTTTCTGTGTGATCCTTTTTAGAGAGAGAGAGGGGGTAACTTGCTTTGGAACTGAGTTGGGAGAATCCTTGTCTTAAGTAAAAAAGACACCATGCTTTGTTGGAAACATACAAGAGATAGAATGAATAAAATATTTCTACGAGGTGGACATGTCCCATGCTCGTGATGTTTTTACTAGTTAAGCTTATTTGACAAATAGTGGTTTTGTTTATGCCACATTTGGTAGTGGCCTATTGTTGGTTGATGATGATGGTTTCTAATGCCCTCGAGGGCATTTTTCTTTGAAAGAAGGTTGAATGTGGTGCCCACATGCATTATCTTGGTATGGAACGCTTGTTTAGAACAAGTTCTTATTGTATGCATGTGTCTTTGACTGTTGGGGACCTTCACGTGTAAGCATTGCTGAAAGAGATGCTTATCAATTCACGGGTCTTTGATAAATTCTGACAAAGTGCAACAGTTAAGAAGTACGATACCATATTGACATGAAATCTTATCTTGAAGTCGAATTTCAAGAAGATCGATTACACCAATGGGCAATGATGATTCCCATAGTGCCATCCAGAGATACCCGAATTGAGGTGAGGAGTCATCCAAGGTACTAACTCCTTCATGGAAAATGGTTGTTGTAGTCGAAAAGAAGGGACCAAGGTTTCTGATGTAACAGGGCATGGTGTGATGGGTTAACTAGGCATGATGACGATCAATGGTTATAACTGATGATGGAATTTAAGTGGCTCGAGGTCGGAGTTGTAAATGTGAGTGGTGACAGTCATAACAATTTCTGGTGAGGAAATCCTTGAAGTCGGTAGGACATCCAAGGTGGGTGTATGGTTTCTATGACTGTCATGGTTTGGTGTGGTAAAATAATGTGTGTCTCCGACCAAGGGTGATTAGGGACTGCTGCCAGGTGAGAAGTGTAAATAAATGGGTGGGAGTGATCTCCTAAAAAAATATTTGTACTCTTTCCGACAGAATATAAAATGGGTTTGGATGTACAAGCACAGAGAGAGGTGCCCCTATAAATATGAATAATCCTTCACTATGGTGTGAGGAGTGTATTTTGACGAGGGTGGGAGCCCCATTGGTTGGAATCGGTGCAGGGCTGATAAGGCAGATGAATTTTTTTGCAAATGGGCTATGCTGATGGGGGTGTGATAGGTCAAATGTGAAACACAGTGGTGCATTTTTTTTTATACGCTTGTGAGAATGGCAGTCCGAGAAAGGGGTTTTAATATGACATGGGTAAAAATTGACTTGATGTATGATGGATGAATGAACATGAAGTACTTCTCGGGCTTTGGGTTTTATGGCCATGGCTCCAGACCTTTGGTGTATGGTCTACATGAGTGATGGACGCCATGGAGGGTAGGGTTCTACCGACCTGCAAGGGTGTTTATCATGTGCAAGGTGGGGTGATGATAAACATGGTCGGGTGAATGAAACCAATGGTCTATTTATTTGAAGAAATGATGTTAGGATATGCAAAGCTTCTTGGGGAGCATATCATGCTGGGGGTATAATGATACCTGCTCCTGTATCTTTGTTGGCTGGGACATATTGTGATTTGGCATGTTTGTAATACTCGCAACCAATACCCCAAGTAAAAAGCATCTTTTCATACAAATATATTTGAAATAATTTGAATGTAAATAAATAAGAGAGGACATACCTGAACTATAGTATGATGGACGTTGTGCCTAAAAATGAATTTTTTTGAGGTGTGGATTTATAGGGCCTAGTTTGAAAATGATGAAGTGTTGATCACTGTGTTTCTCGTTGTTTTGCGATTGGGTACTCTGAGCCCCAGTTATGGTCTGTTGAAAAATGAGAAAAGGGCGATATACGGGCTGATATGGTTAATTTCAACTCATTTTTTTATTTTGAGGGTCTGAGGTCAGAGCTGAGCTATTGTTCCCAAGCTTCTCTTGCCGTTGTAGCCAGCCTGAGTACTCAGGATTCGTGTTGTCAATGTCAGGTAGGACCTTAAACGTCTCACTTTTCATTTTTGTGATTTTCTGGAATGGGGGGTCCATACAAATATTGATTTGTACAGATTTTATACCCATTTTTGGGTAAGACTGCATGGGCGATCAAGTATGACCCACGCGGTCCTCGCGCAAAAGGTAATTTCTGCGTGAGACCCTCATGGTTGGGAAAAATTATGCATGATGGAATTCATGGCTGTATCTAGTACATGCGCACGGTCACAGCACCTAAGTTTTTTAACAAGTTACAAGTGCTGGAAGTCAATATATAAAAAAATTTATCTTTTAAAAAAACTAATTTTCGTGTTTTCCGATATGTGATGTTGTATGAGAGGGACTAAATTTCGATCTTCATGCCAGCTGGCCCAAGATACCCATGCCCGAGGGATCCTATTTCAGATGGTTTCATCGGGTTCTTGAACAACATACCGAGGTCCCAGGATGGGTTTACTATGCTACCTCGGTTCGATGTTGGAATATGATACAATGCGTTATGGTCCTACGTCAGGGATGTCATGATCTGTGCCGAAGACCGACAGTCACTTTGTGACTAGTCTCGTTGCCCTCAAGGAGGCTCCTTCCTATCCAATCCCTCTGGGAGAGTGAACATCCATCTCTCGGGGCCAAGGATGAGGAGCATTGTGATCTCGATGCGATCACCCGAGGATGTATCTCTTTGAGCTTTTTGACGTGGAAAATCGGGTTTGAGCCATGCCAGGGATCTCCCTGGTAAAAGGTCCCAATTAGACCTTGAACCGTTTGGAATAGGGTTCCCGTCCGGGGTGTGGGTCTGGCTACCACTGATTTCTCCTTTCTTTGGGTCTCGCTTAAACTCTATAAAATAGCAGATACACACCTAATCAAATGATACAAGACATATCATTGATGCATTAAATGTACATGCAGCACTATGAGTAGCAAGAGAAAATAAAAAAGCATGAAGACTGCAGGAAGTGTTGTTAACAACACTTCATTAGGGTCATGCTAGTAAACTATTCTCGACCGCAAAGGAAATAGTTCCTCTTATGGAAGAACACCCCTTCACTTCCTAAAAGTTTAATGATAACACGAACGTACAAATAGTCATCAACATTCGCAAAGAAAGTGAAATAAACTCAACTATCATTAACATACTCAACAAATTGTTATAAATCGTCATGTGAATTGAAAATAATAGCTTCCCTAATCTTAGGATGTTCGTAAACTATTCTATAATACTCACATGCTCATTCATAAAACAATAGCAGACCCACAAAGGGATTTTTCAAAATGCTTCAGATAATACTTGTATAATCCTCTGGTAATACAATATATTCAACTTGAGTCCCAAACAAAAGCCTCTTTACAAGCTCCTGAAGGAGTATTTATAATACAAAACCTGCCCTTTGGGCTTCCTTGACCTTTCATCTTCATGACCGTTGGGATGCCTTGTGACCCAGTCTTTTTTGCGACCTACAACCTGAGTTGTTGTTGAGACCTGCGACCTGACTGGGTCGCGGGGTCGCAGGTTGTAGGAAAATGGCCAAGGTGCGACCTTGCGACCTTGCGACTGGGTCGCAGGGTCGCGGGGTCGCGGATCATGAAACAAATATGAACATGCGACCTTGCGACCTCGCGACTAGGTCGCTGGGTCGCGGGGTCGCAACTTTCGGGAAAAATCAGAAATGCGACCCTGCGACCTGCTGGGATTTGCGACCTCGTGACCTCGGTAGACATGCGACCTGCGACCTCACCAGATCTGCAACCTGCGACCTCCTGGGATATGCGACCTGCGACTTCAAAAGGGTTGTAGATCTGCGGATTTTATAGCAGTGTCCCTCATCTCACGTTCTTCGCTTTGAAAACCGGTCCTCTTGCTTGCTGGGAAAAGAAAAACTCCAACTCGTCGTGCAAACCAACAGCCTCCACCTGCAATCAGATGGCTTAGGTTACGCATCTTCATGACCTGATATCGATACTAAGAGCATGTTTAAATAATTTCAAAAATGAAAATAATAAACTTAGACCCCTGTGTGGTCAAGTGTGGGGCTACTGAATGATCGGAGAGAGTGGTTGGGGTAAGCTTTCGCTGTGCCCTTCCTCTGTGAGGATCATAAATTTTCTTCCATGCACAAAAGTCCTCTTGGATTGAATTTCTTGAGAGGCATGGGTTTCTTCATTCGCATCTTCAATGGTTGCCATAGACAAATTGCGTTTTGTAACTGGGGTCGCGCAGTGGGAGAATCTCTCTGGTCGCAGCTTCCCTTAGGCACACCTTTCTGTGACCTTGCGACCTCGGAGGGGTCACACAGTCACATGGTCGCATTTCCTGTCCAGCAACATTGCATCGCGACTCAGCGACCTGGAGGGGTCGCGCGACTTCATCTCCAGTTGGGCTGCGACTTCAAAAAGGTTCCAGGGTCGCAAATACCATCAAGTCGCAATCTGCGCGAGCCTCCCAGGTTTGCGACTCAACGACCTGGGTTGACCTGCGACCTCAAAGCATGGCTGTCTTCATCATGCAATTATCGTTCAACTTAGGCGCAATGTCTTCTCCTGCATTGAATCTTGCTTTCATTCAACAAATGGAGTGGCGTTTACGTACGGAGGAGCTGTTCGATCGTGCGATCTGGTTGTAGTTGCAGGAAGGAGCGCACTCTGAACAACTTCTGTCTTCGTGGTGGAAAGTCAGGTTATAAGCAGACAAGCACCATTGCCATGCTATATTCACACGATGTTAGCAAAACCAGTCTTCCAAAGGAAATCTAATAACGTCGATCTGGTGGGCACGCATTGAGATTTGAGTTATTCATTTCACGTCCTCTTTGGCAGCACAGATATGAAGCATGTTTTGGTCATGTCAATGAAATTCGTTTAACTTGTGGCCTTTTCCAAACCCAATGGTTCTATGATTTGAAAAATCAAATGATAAGCTAAAGGGTGGCAGCATGCCAAAAGTTGAATCAGGAACCGAACCAGAAGCATGAGCAGCAGCAACAATGGGGGGGCGAATTCCATGGAAGAAAGAAGAACACCCAGTGGAAGTAATTGGACACATGAGGCATGCTCAACAGAGTGGCAGAATAAGAATTCAAGTAACAGAGAAGGCATGAGAGATTGGATGTGCGGGGTCGAAAGGTTAAAAATGCATGTTCAGTAAGTGGGAAGAAAATGGAGGACGTTGTTCGGGAAATACAAGTGGTGGAGAAAAAGTGTGCTGTGAAGAGTACCGATTGCAACGAGAGGAGCTCTCGCAGCCATTGCATGATTATAGTAGATGTGCCATCAGTTGGAGGGAGGTTGGTGCTGGTGGACATGGCTGGCTCAGAAAACGTCGAACAGGCTGGGATAGGAGTATAATGATTTAACACCGAACGCCAGGCCTCCTCGAGTCAACAACTTTGATATAATTTTGAAGGTGGAACATTTATCTCGTAACAGAATATTTTTCATCTACTACATCGAAGGATCTGTCATTCTGGAAATAACGCTCCATAGCCGTTGTTGCGTTGGTTCGATGGAGCGCTTCGCTCTTCCCTGGCGGATCTGTATCCTACTGCAATGAAAAAACCAATACAGCTGAATCCATGTGCATGAATTCAGGATGGAATCGCATGCCACTTTCCACGCTGTCACAGCTAAATGTACGCTGGGTAATGGCAAACACTGCCGCCTCCACCGAAACACTGACTTAGTGATAATGGACTGTTACTAAATATCATCAATGCATTCTAGGGAGGCACTGAACGTAATGCTGGGCCTTGGAAACTTTCCTCTGAGGTGGAAAACGCTGGCGTTGTTTCAACTGGATCAAAACGCATCCTTTCACATGCGGCGGAGAGACCATAAAATATGCCGTGGACTGCCTCATGCGTGCTGTGGCTGCGCTGTGGCAAAATGAAACCACCCTTCATGCAAGGCTTTAATTTAGAATAGCAAGTGCAGAATAGGGAACAGCTGGTAACGCCCATAATTTGTGCAGACAAGAACGTTGAACCCACTGCATTGTTTAAATGTAACTTTGACCGCATTGTTTTATCTGCTCCAACGTCTCACCGCAGTTCGAAACTCCACGTTGACATGCCAGCATTCCTTTGTACGCACCATAGTAATTTTAACATGCTGTTACGATGTTTGGCTCCCGTTTTAATGCAAAGGCTTCTCCAAGCGTTTACATAAGTCGAAAACCCGCCAAGAAATGTTTAAACCAACTTGTAATGTGTTTTCACATAGTTATGATCCGCGTTGTAGATTTGACAACCTCATATATTTGTCTCACTAATTAAAAACTTCGGCATAGGAGTCTTTGGTGCTAGTTGTAATGCTTTTCGCCCATTTGTCATGTGTCTACGTAGTTTTTCTCTGTGATTCAACGTAAAGTTGACCGCCACATATACCTGCCCCACATGCTTTATCACGGATTATAACTGCACGCATCGTCCATTGGTGATGATTTCATAGTTACCGCATTTAAGTCACACTAGCTCGATGATCGCTATATCATGGCCGTCGCAGATGCAACCCATCGGGTTAAAACTTCGCTCCATATGTTTCTCCATAGTTGAAACTTACCATCACCGTAAAACTTACAACCATTTGCACATGTTGATGCCTAGTTTTGATCCACGTTGAAAGATTGAGCCTTATAATGTGTATACATTTCCAAGTTTTGCCATGAACTAATGCTGGCATAAAACATTTGGAGCAATAGAACTTTCCTCGTATGCTTTGCTTGGTAGACCTTACGTGGTTACATATTGTCAATTATACATGCAGCCATGCGCTACATGCCTTGAAAAGTCGACCGCCATGTGTATATATATAAAAATTTACGTTGGCTCCATGCAACGTAAACATTGCATGTTCGACTCCATGCAACGTAAACACGACTTTAGATCATGGAATATTATATATCTGCTCCAAAAATTTAAACTCTGCCATAGGAATGTTTACGTTGAATCGTAATGCATTTTCATATAATTTTGACCCACATTTTAATTGTAACGTTGACCACCATATATATATATGCCTCAAACATTCTAACATAAGACTTAGGCATAAAAGTATTCGGTCCTAACTGTAATGTTCCTCTCGGTGGTCTTATATGGTTTTGAGATCATATGTGATTGCGCCTAGGCTTAAATATACAACGTCACCTTATTCCATGGATGTGCGCCCACTTATAATGCTTGCACATAGTTTTCTCCACGATCTCCTATGGTTTTGAAACCATATGATTTATTTGCCTTGGTTTAATCACATCATACTTAAAACCATAACCTTGGTTCACATATTTGCGCCCACCCTATAGCTCGGGTTTAATAGATATTGTTTCTCAAAGGTGTGGTTGATATTTGAAACTCTGTCGTTGGCTTGTCAGCACCAACATGTGTGTTTTCGCACCGCTGCTCGACACAAAAAACACCTTGACTGAGATTGTCGTTCTATGTGAGTCTTTTGAGTCCACTTTGTTCACCAGGCTATACTTTGGGCTAGACTGGTCGGGGTGGTGAAATATGTCCCTTTGTGTGCACCGATCGACATTTAGATGGTATTGTGCAGGATCTACAAAACTTCCTTTAAGGTGAGACACCTACCATCTTGGAATAAAGATACTTCATTCAGCTCATACGTAAGCCTAGATCATAGAAAATTCTTCTAGTTTATGTGAGATGGCGTCCGGTACGGACTTTTCCAAATGAAGTGTATTTAAGTATCTGGTGTGCACTGGTGAAGAAAGCTTTTTTGCATCAGTGACATAAAAGGTTCTTTCTCTGATCAACCTTTATCACACCATCTTCCTTCTAACAGTACCGGTCACTTGCTTCTCCTCCTCCATTGTCTCGCAACTTTGGCTTTGTAGTGGAGCTCAATTTTATTTCCCTTGATGTCGTGACACGACTAAGGAGTTTGTTACTCATGGGGTCGACCTGTGTGGAACATTATGACATCACAGTTACTTTTTTTGAGAATGGTGTCCCTAGGTAAACATATAAGATTTACGAGTTTGAAAGAAGTATTCAAACAACATGCTTAAATACCCATGGTAAGAGGGCCATAATCATCAATACATAAAAAGGTTTCCATTCAAATGTATGCATGTCAATCTCATTACACGTGGCGCGACTGCAGTAAGAGTGTTCGGGCGTATGCTAGATGATCCCTCCCACATATGGCGTGATTGCAGCAACAACATTTTATCATGATGGTGAGAAATCTCATGAGGGGTTGGGGATAGGTCGGTGGGATGTCACTGACTGCAGGTCAGGTGAAAGACTTTAACACCTAAGCGAGCAGAGGGGGAACCCGAAATTTTAAATATACCCCAAAATTTTGGGTGGAGTGAGAAGGCTTCTGTGAGGAACTCTAGGTTGTGTTTCTGAGTGAGAGGGCTGCCTTGGAGATGATAGTTCACCTATCTGGGTCGATGACGACCCATCGAGTTTCGGGTCCGCAACTTGCGGTTTTGCACCGACTTCGGGCCGGTCACTTTTTTTTACTGGGTTCACTACATTTATTAGGGCATGTTCACTCAGATGGCCAAGGCCTAGAGGGGGTCTATTAAGGTCTTTTCTTATGTGATAATATTCTATAACATCATGTACGAGAGGGTTGTGATGCTTCGACCTTTTGTAATGGTGCCCCTAGGTCCTCCGAGGGATCCTCAGATGTGTTGGTGGGCACATGTCATGCCCCGTGGTGGTGGAGGAGAGGCGGGCCATTACAGGGACGCAACGGTCAAGGCGTGGTTCAAGTCGAACCCGCAGATGTTCCTTGACTTCCCCTATTTGGGGATCGATTTCCAGAGGGATCCAAATATGGGTCTTCCTACAGGCTATGTATGGGGTCCGACAGGTATGAATTTTGATGTTTTCCGCATTCTGAGGAATTTTATTTTGTATAGATCTATATGTCTTTGATGGTGACACTGATATTTTTTTTTGGTTTCTCTTGCAGATGTGGGTTCGGTAGAGCGTCCTACTGCTCATTTGTGGGTCACCAACCTAGGAGGAGGGACTCACTTAGGGATGGTCAGGCCTAGGTTAGGGGACATGGTGGTGCATGGGGACCCTCAGGAGAAGGTAGCAGCGCTGCGACTGCCGGTGGGGATGCTGCTCTTCTTGCCCATGCTGAGGCATCTGAGGCACGAGTGGCAGCGATCGAGGAGTTGTTGGCTATTGTCGACATTAGAGTGCTGGCAATAGAGGCTCGGGTGGAGGTTGTTGATGCTTGTGCTGCAAGTCTATCCAATTCATGGAGTCGGTTGGAGAGGTTGACCCAAGGCATGCCAAGCAGGGGTTTGGGGTTTTTGATGACCTGGACGACATATGGCTGGAGACGGTGATGGCTCGAGAGAGGGCGCATCGCCCGAATTTATGCAGGGCGGCACTTGCGGTTTCGACTGCTGCTCCTATATTGGCACCAGGTGCTTCTTTGGGTCTCGAGGATCCACCAGGTGGGGCTCAGCCCTATATATTTTTGTATGGTTAGGGAAAGCACCCATTATGAGGATGCTTCATTGTATTGATGACATGTATATTTTTTATTGGCATGATGGTTAGTGACCTATTTTTTACACTGGGACTCATATATTTTTTGATGTATATATGTGAGCTGTATATTTTTGTGGCTCTTATGATGTGTCTATGTTTATTATTTTTTTTATGTTTTCATATGTTTATGATGGATGTTATGCACCTATGATGGATATTTATGCTTTATTCCTTTGATTTTTATGGATGATGGTTTATACGAGATGCATTCCAGTCTAGGATATGGTTAGCTATGTGATCGACAATCTGATTTTGATTTCTCAGTATATGTGTAAATGTAATGTGATCAAAGTGACAACTCAACCATCATGCATGCAAGTATTTCCTAAATAGGTGCGAATCTCGTACTTGAAAAACTTGGTTTAACTGCGATACCACTAATTGGGAATCAAGAAAGACATGTAGATGGTGAATGTCTTGGTTGGAGGCATCGCTCAGAAACCCGATGAATGCATCATATTCTGCTTGATTATTGGTAGTTGATCCGATACATACTCCATTGGTGAGGAATGGTGACTGGTCAGGAGAGTATATGGCCCAAGCGGCTGCTACTATTTTTTTGTAACCATCGAGAAGCTCCATCAGCGAATCTAAAATAGTGGATAGGGGAATGATCCATCTGTGACACAAGGAAATTTTTTATAACAAGTCCACGATGATTCTGATCATCTCAAAAATATATGTTACATTCATCTTATCTCTAAGGCTGAGACTTCCTATCCTATGGGTAGAATTTTTTGAGGTAGAGCCCATTGATGGGATTAGCTAGGCATGTACCGTCAGGACCAGACAGGATGTATCCTCCTTTGAGGAGGCAATGATTTATGATGTAAGAACCCTTCCATAATGTTTCTAAATTCCCGGGTCCTAAGGCTTCTTTTGCAACATCGCAGCGGAGGACTAGCCCCCCCTCTGAAAATGAGCGAGGGGTGATGTTGTGGTTGACTGATGCTTTTACCCTTTTCTTGTGAGCCTCATTATGTTGGAGAGACTCTTTTCGACTTTTTTCGTCGATCTCTAACTGTACCAACCGTCGTTCTAAAAGTTGGGTATCATCGAGGAGTTCGATAGCTGTGTGTAAGTTGGGGATTTCGCGTTCAATGGGAATAACAACCTCCCCTCCATATACCAATTGGAAAGGTGTGAATCCCGTAGAAGATGTAACCGTTGTCTGATATGCCCAGAAGGATGAAAATACCATATGGTGCCAGTTATTTTTATGGTTATTGACCATACATTGTAACATTGTTTTGAGTACTTTGTTAAAAACTTCTACATGACCATTGGACTATGGGTAGTATTGTGAAACAAACTCGTGCGTAAATCCTATATGATGGGATAGATCCTGGAAGAAGGATAGAAGGATGTTGCCATACCAAGGGTCCTCGGTCGTCACTAAGAAAAAATGTTCATTTGGTAGTGAGTCATTAATTAGGGATCCTTGAGTCAGACTTGAGAGGCCAGTGATGAACTTAGTTAGGATTAATGATTTTTTCTCCTGGGGGATGTAGGTCGAATTCTTGCAGTATGACTACCCCGAGCATACTTATGATTCATCATATGGCGGGTTAGCTGGTATCACATGGGGTTGATAGTTTTTATGACTGTTGTAGTCCTCAAGATGATGTAATGCCGAAGTTTTTGTACCGCATGTACTAGAGATAGGGAAACTTTTTCTTCTGGTTCGTATTTTAAAGCAAGGTCAGATAGGTTCTTGATGATGTAATAGATTACGTGCTCTTTATTATCTGGTCTGTATTGGACTAACACCCTAGTTATGGTAGTGTCTGATGCAGATAGATATAAGGTGTAATCTTTGTTGTAATTGGGTGGGTTGGTCAAGGGGGTTGAAGACAATGTGTCTTTCAGTGCCTCGAATGAATTTTGAGCCTGATCATCCCATTTTAATGGAATGTCTTGATGGAGTAGGTGTAGGAAACCTTGCACGCAAGTGGCATAGTCGGGGAAAAAGCATCGTAAGAATTTGGCTTTCCCCTGCAGGCTTTGAAGTTGTTTGAGAGTTTTAGGTGGTGGTACTTTTATTGCCTGGACCTTGAGGGGGTTAACTCTGATCCCTTGTTTGGATACGATGAATCCTAACATTCTGTCTGCATTAATGCAAAATACACACTTGAGGGGATTCAACCGTAGGTTGTAGTGTCGGCATCGTTGGAATACCAACCGTAAGTCCTCCAGATGGTCACTTTGTTTCTTGGATTGTACAATGAGGTTGTCCAAGTAAGCTAACATGAGGTGAGCCAGTTCATGGAAGATATAATTCATGGCTCACTAGAAGGTGGCTCCAACGTTTTTAAGACCAAAAGGCATGACTTCATATGCAAACGTGCCCCAGGGGGTAGTGAACATCATCTTGTGCCAATCCGTGTGTTGGATTTGAATTTTAATGTAACCTGAGAATCCATCCATGAAGGACAAGGCCTCGTGACCGGCGAAAGCATCAATGACTTGGTCGATGAAAGGGGTAGGGTAGTTGTCCTTCATAAAAGATTTATTTAAATCTCTAAAATCGGTGCGGACTCAAATGGTGCCCTTTCTTTTCATGACGGATACAGGGTTGGAAACCCACGATGTGTAGGCGATTGGGTAGATTAATCTGACTTTATGAAGCTTGTCAATCTATTGTTTGATTGATTTTTCTTTGGATGGGTGTAATTGATGATGCTTTTGGTGAACTGGTGATATGTGATGCCAGGTGTCAATGTGGTGTTCTACGATGGTGGGGCTGATCCCTAGCATTTTCGAATAATCCCATGCAAAGATATCCCTACACTCTTGTAATAAGTCTACATAAGCGACTACCTCATCTGGGGATCATGCTGCCCCTAGTGATATTTCTTTGGTTTTGCCTAGTTTTCTTGAGATGTTCACCTTAATGGTTGGAAAAATATTTGACATATTCCCTTCCTCAAATGCATCGGGCGTTGGGATAGGGTTTTTGAATCAATCTACCTTCCCAGACGGAAGGAAGTCTTTGGATTCAATGACGTATATATCTTGGGTTTTTGGGCTGCTAGGCATGAATGTTTTTTTTTGGAAGAAAAAATGAGCAGTGGTGCATTGAGTCCCATAGACAATCTGGTTCTGCCATGGCCTATAAAATATATTCATCAGAGTGAAACAAGATTTCTATGGGGGAATTGTTTTGTGCGAGGCCGTGAGGAATTCATTCAGGCCTAACAAGACAAACAAAAATATGATTCTATGGTGGATTTCGTGGAACCAGACGAGGTTGATAGGGTGCATACGGGTTGTGTTTTCACCGTCGAAGGTACTACTACGTTGTGGTAGTTGCAGCGGTCTCGACACTAAGGAAAGATGAGCAGACATCCATGCATGATGATATTAATCATAGATGGTGCCATGTGTTGTCAGCGTTACATGGTGGAAGGATTTCCATCATGGTTGTTTGTTTGAGAGAAAATTTGTGCTCTTTTGGTGGTGTACTAAGGATACACACACCTTCCTTTTCTTGGAAGTTGTGTTGAATGCAGAGGTGCCGAAATGTTTTCAACATGGGGCACATATCTATTTCATGGTTATGGCTCGTGCAAATGGTGCATGGAGTAAAGGTACCTAATGAGTAGATGGTGTGGGTACCAACACTACTGTCCACACCATATGTGGATGCTTGGAGATGGTTGGGCATTGGTGCATTTTTGTGCTTCTACCATCTCCGAGTCTTCGGTCTTGGGTAGTGTGGCTCCTTCAAGGATTCCAGACTCAATGCTTCTCTTGATGCTCGTAACCTTGGGAGGTATTCACAATTAATTGTGTGGTGAAATTGCGAGCATATCCTGCAATAGAAACATGTGATATTCTCTTGATTAGAGAGATGGATAAGCAGTATGGTTGTGACCATGCAAAGACTGTCGGTGAGTTTCTTGAGTTCCTGACTTGATTTATCATGTGGTCCTTTCTATTTCATAAATCACGTGATGTTCTTGGTTGGTTTCGTGCCTAGCTAAGATGATTGGTCACCTTAGCTTTCTTAGGGTTTTTGTGATGATGGGGGGAAGGCCACATTGTGCTTGGCTGTCTAGGTTCAAAACTGGTTACATCCGGATATTTGGTGACCAATGAGCATATGACGTCTAACATAGGTCGAAATTGGGGGATGTAAATACAATTTCGAGCGTGATGGTTATCTTGGAAAATAATACAAGACTATTTCTCTTTGGTTTTCCACTCCATTTGGACAACCTGAGTGATTGGGTACCATTTGTGAAATGATCGCAAATCTGGGCATTGAGCGATCAAATGATTGTGTGTGTCGCACAATGCGCAGGCTGGGATTATTCTTGAAGGGTGGTTGGGGGCGATAATATGCCCATTTATTGGCCATTTTTCTGCCAAGGTGAAGAGGATGGACCTGGTTGCCTCATTCTCTTGGGTTTTTGAAATTTCTACTGAGTCTAAATCCGATCCATCTTTTGAAGTGATATGGGTTATGGTTCGGCGTAAACAATTTAATGTCGAGCAGAAGTGTGCGATGTAGGGACACCGATGAATTGGGTGGTTATTTGAACACGCTCGGTCGTCGTAGTACACTGGGTTGACCAGGTACCATCTTTGAAACAACTTTAGAGCTTCATATCCTGTGATGAAGTGATCTCGTTCATCGCAGAGTGCGCATATCTGGACAGGAGCCCGAGCATGATTACGAGGAAGAGGTGGTCGTTCAGGTGACCATTTCTCCTCTGACACATACAATATGGTTCTTGTTGCTTCTGTTCCTTGAGTTGTAGTGCTACTTGTGGATTCTGAATCTACTAAGTTTGGGTTTTTAGTGATGAAGCGTCGCATGAAATACAACATAGACCAAAAACGACATATGTGGGGACAATGTCACATGTGGTGGTTTCTTCAGAAAATCTAACACGTATGTCTTCTATGCCGAACTAATTTGCTTTGGGAAACTTGCGGGATTTGATACCAATGGTTAAATTCCCTTAACTTGGGGCATTTTGTGATTAAGTGATCAGGCTCATCACTTAGTGCGCAAAATGGGACATGTTGTGTGGCCTTTGTTTTTTGTCTCTGGGCCATTGGGGTGACTGTATTCGAGAAATATGTAGGTTCCTCTCGTACGTGCAATATGGTTTTGGGTTCACCCTTGTCCATTTACATGGGTGGTGTTGAGGGGTCCTCCTGGTAAGATTGTTCTAGGGCTTGCAAGGCATCCCTATATCGCAGCATCTATGAGCAGTGATGGGTATAATGCCCATAATGGTTTCATATGGAGCATGCATGATTGGTGTGTAATGCTTTCCATTATTTTTTCATGGCTTGTTCCTTTTTATGGGATTTCAAGATTGCGACATTTATTTCGGTGTGTAGAAGGGGTTTCAATTCTTCTAACTCTGGGAAAATATTAGTAGGATGACCTACGATATCGCACATTGCGCAAGGTTGTAATGCCCTAGGTAACTTGGGGGTTTCAAATTTTTTCCCTTTTTTGTTATTATTCTTGGTCGTGTCAGCTAGCACTGCTACATGTGTTTCTTTAACTGTTATGACCTCTTAATGGGAAATAGGGGTTATTCTTGTAGAGGTGATGCCTGGACTTCCCAGCATGGCTGGAGGGACCAAATACCACATGGGTATTGAAAAATCCATATTCAACAATGTCATAGTTTCCATGACTTTTTTTATATAAATCCATCTAGGGGATACAAAAACGGGGTTTGCGAAATGGCGTAAGGTAATAATTTTGTGCCAGTGGCTTTAGAATTTGTACTATTGGTTTCTGTGTTTGGGATAGTTTCAGTGTTCCATGAGAGCATCATGCACACCAGTGGCCCTGTGCTTTCCGGGAATCCCTATGGTATAATTGGGGGATATCCTAGGAATGACCCTAGGATGGATGATGCTTTGAATTGGCCTGGGTCGAATTATGTATACTTTGTGAGTGGTTATGTGGTTGTGTCTACGTATGGTAGCACAACATCGAGAGTGGTCATGGGTTTCTTGTTGTCAAGATAAATCCCCTCTGCAGACAGAGGCGATATCTCTAGCCTTAGAGTGGGTCTAGAAACATGAGATTCTTTCTAACATAAGTTTTATTAACTAATTCTTACGATGCAATGAGGAAAGATACATAAATTCATTTTTCCAATCGTTGTCCTTGGATCTGTTGATGGTGACCTCGATCGATGATCCTTGTAAGCCCACTTCTTGCTACTAATGGCACGTGAATACATGTGGATGATCGGGAGAACAACAAAAAAAATGATACAATATATAATAAACATAAACACTAGCTATCTAGCAGATCAAGGAGTACCAAAATATTTGCACAATCATGTAGACAAATATATAAAGCAAACATCAGATGTTATTATTGATAAATTACAAAAGGAGAGCTTATAACTAGGCCTTGATGTTGGAGGCGTCCTTACGTGAAAATATGAGTCCTTCACGCAGCTCAAAAGAATTCCTTCTCCCGTGCACTTAAGCTTAATCACGATGCTAGCATGCAAAAGGATGAGAGTTCAGACGAGTCCGTCAATGATAAACCAAGCTCTAAAATTGGGGGAATGAGGGACGTGAATTTAAAGCAAGGAGTAGGAATTTGGGAGCCCATGAAAGGAGGAGGAAGGCCCACTTTCTAAGGGATGATCCCCCATGGATGAGATCAAGGCTCTAAAATGAGAGAGCTCTACCTAATCATCTCTATTCAACAACCAACTCGTTTCCCTTGACCTTATAGAGGTTGAAGCTTCTCCTGCATTTGAGGAAGCACTGCCAGAAAGGGTATCAGCGCAGTTTTCCAAGAAATTAGGGTGTTGACATCGCTGGGCTAGAACTGGGAAACGAAGATCAGCATGGTCGTGGCACCAAGAAGAGCGTTGACCCAAGAAACTAGGAATTTGACCAAGTTTCTTCAATAATCTTTCAAGGAAGTCTTCTTTGGATCTTCAAGGGGATATGTCAGCATATTTCTTGAAGATGGAAACATTGCACAGGATTTGTCACAGGGAATTTCAGGATCAGGGATGGGAAAATGAGCATAGTCACAAATTAATGTGTAACATTTATTGTCGTAGTATGTGAGCTAGTCGAAGGGGATGATCCAATCATCATGGGGAAACATGGCTTCACTCATGGTGTGCCATGTCACTCCTTAGGAGTATATTGCAATCTAGTTGTCGTCTAAGACTATCTCAATATTATTATAATATGTATTTTTCGGCCAAGTTCTTAGGACATTTTTATTTTTTTATAGAGGCAGACGGGGATCACGTGCGACAGTCGTATGATCTAAGCATTGATGTCGGATGGTTTTAATTCGAGTGATGGTTTCAATTCGAGTGATCCTAACTTTTTCCAAGCTTCTAACTTTTTCCAAACTAATTTGGACATGATACATGTGGATTCTCCTTCATCGACGATGCATCAGTTTATGGTGATGTTCTGAACGGAAACTGGTATTTGGAAAGTGACTCGAGAAGGAAGCCTTGGGCTTGCCTTGTCGAAAACCATTAGGCATGAATCGAAAGGATCGATTGTGACTAATGCAGAAAGTAAGGATTTCCATTGTCTTGGGAATGATTACAGAACCTCCAAAGCTGACATAGCAGCTGGTGATTGAGATAAATAATCCACTATGCTATATAGCTATGAGCGACTTTAGAGTGATGTCCTACGTGCCTGGTTGGTCCCTTGACCATTTTTGGAAGGGGCTCAATATGTACTTTGGAGATTAACAGTGCGGTAGGTGCACTCATACTTGTACCTAATGGGTTAGTGTTCGAAGGTGTATCGTAGTTCATATTCCTTGTTTGGAAGAACAATTATTCGCTAACCATGTAGATCTCGTGACTGCCTCCTCCAGTATCGTTTTGGGGTGGCTGTTGTTGCTCGGTGTTAACCACTCCTTAGCAAGGGAAGGGTTCCTACATTAGAATAGGTTGTTGAGTAGGTCCCCCTTGTCCTTGGTTACCCTGAAGTCTTTTCAATTCGAGGAGTTCAAGACAGTGGTGAATGTAATGGCCATATTCACCACATATGGCACAAGAATAATTTGTCCTTAGACTGGGTCTCTTGTTTTTCCCTTGGGAGCTACTATTTGGCTCTTGGTTGTGATTTCAGTTGGGGTTTCCCCCAGACTGAGATCGCGGGCGGTGTTGTTGATTACTGCCCCCTATCCAAAATTTCCCTTTTTCTTGTTCCTAGGCTTTTTTTGGCATTGTTTGGATGATTATTGTTGTTCTCATGGTCATAATACTGTCGCTACTGAGCCTGGGATGACTGCACTAGGTTCACTGGTGCATTATTTTGCGTTGGTGGTGGATTTTGTGTGGGAAAAGGGGGGTATAGGTTCCCCTATCCCTGATTGGTGTAAGATTGTTGGAGAGGCTCTTTGTATCAACAATCCTAGCTAAGTATCGGTTCCCCTGTGAGGGAGGGTATGAGCCTCCTTGTTGTTGATGGTATCGTATTACCCTATTCATCATATTCTACAAATATTTAGATTGAATTTGATGGTATCCAGATTGCAATACGTTCTGAGTAGAATCGTACGGGTATCTTGGGTACTGGTTATTGCTTCTTAGGTGACCTTGGGTCAAGGACCCGATCAAACCGTTTGCAGTATTCGACACGCTTGGTAACTCTCTATAAGTTTGCAGGCACAGGGAATTTGGCAGGAAATTGTAAATATGTCCTGATTGGGTGTAAATGAATTCAAGTTGTTGGGCCTTGTTAATAACATCCTCCTCAGAGGTGGATTTTGCGTCGACGCGTCTTTTGAAATATCTTCTGTGAGAGTTTTCAAAAATAATTCCAACAACACTCTATCATCGAGTTAGGATTTACGCAAACTACGACATAGCCTCCATTCGTGGAGATGGTCCAATATATGGACGACTTGTGTTTTCCTAAAATGTGTCAGTAGTTCCATTCCTGAATCATGATGAATGGGGAGCTGAAAATAGGTGAGGAACGTGGTAGCGAGGGTGCTAAAGGTTCCATGAGAAGCAGAAAGCTACTCAACACACTAATTTTCCACAGGACCTGTTAGGGTGCATTGAAAAAGTCTTAGTCTAATGGTATCATCATTGATACTATTGGATGAACACCACAGGTGGAAAGTCATGATATGGTTTCTTGGGTCTTTCACTTGCTTCCCTTCGAATTTTGGTATATCCGAAGGGAGCTTCGTGGGCATGGGAGGCTAGTTAAGGCCATCAACAATGGGGTAATTAGTTAACTTCATTAGATCTGGAATATTAGGTGATGCTAAGAAGGGTAATTTTGCATTGACTGGCATTGTATACCGTGGAAAAACATATATCTTAATGTGATGGTTTAGGTGAGGTGCCTGGGGAATATTACCCTTGTGGCATGCCTTTACGGATACTTTGTTGATTCCTCGAAGGGGTAGCGCTCCTCCACCCTCTAGGGGTTGTAGGAGGGGTTGAGTGTGGTGACCCTTCTGACGTTTCCACTGGTGTGGCATTGGGTGACCCTTGGAGATTTCCAATCACAGATGCCCCGATAAAGGATGAACCAGTAATGGTGGTAGCGTGTCATCTTGGATGCCTAAATGGAGGGAGACATGGCACTCCTCCCTCTAATGGGGGGAGGTCTTAGAAACACCTAGATCGACGAGGTCCCGTTGGGTCCATTATGGTGTCGATTAGCTTGATGTTGGTGATATTTTTCATTTGTTGGAGGGAGGAAGATTTCTATCAAAGAATATACGATCACATGCATAAAGAAAAGAGAAAAAATAAGAGGTAATTTTCCTTTGATTTAAATTTATGTGATCAATCAAGCACGAAATGTGGTTTTGTTTGTTTTGCGTATGATACTCAAAATCCTATATAGACCTACTCATCCTTATACTCTCAACATAACTGGGTCTCGCGAAGATATCTCCTGATGGGTATTGGGGCTAACATCCTGAAAGATCTGGAAATGCCTTCTAGTAGCCAAAGAATCAACCAAGGTAATGGTATGAGGATCAAGTGTTGCATGCACCGTCACCTATAATTAATGATGCCCTAGTTTCAGCCACTAAAGTACCGTCATCCCATGCGAGATTTTGAGTCTTGAGATTCTTTGTAATCAACTACCAGTACTAAGCACTAGATGGGTCAGGTAGCCCCAAAGAGTACCACACGCATTGAGCCTAAGCTTAACCCCCTCTGAAGCGAGTCTCTGATAACGCTCAGGTATTCGTTCCGTGGGCGGATAGATGGATTTGAAGCTCCCTAAAAATTCAACATCTATGTTTCAAAAATTTTTATGACCATGACAGATTATTAGATGCCTACCCCTGATGGTCCTAACCTGAACTATAACTTCTTTTGTGGCCTCTGTGGGGAGAATTTAGTGAGTTCGGTTAATGATTATTTTTATAGAGTCTCAATTTTTCTTAGGGTGTGCTTTGGTGAAGTAACTGTAAGAAGAGGATAAAGGTCCCAACACACTGGGTGCCTTTTGGTCCAATGCTTACTGATGCTTTATGTGTGCTTTGGAGTGTACAATCACATGTGTTAGGAGATGCGGATATGCATTGATCCTTTACAACCATTTTATAATTACCCTATGTGTGATTGCTCCTTGCAAAAAATGGTGTGCAGATTATGGGTTGCTTACAACTTTCCTAGTTAGACTATATTTTCACTATAGGGATATGGAAAATTGTCTTAATAAAGTGTTCATGTGCATACCCAAGCTCACCGTGAGGTGTAAGGGTGACAGATATTACTTGCTTTCTTTTTGACAATTTGGTACTAATCCTAATTCCTAATGCAAAATTGAACTAATCTAATGCAAAAATTGAAAAAACTTGAATTAGATAATGATATGTGGATATATGGGCCACTTAATTTGATGCTAATTACACTATGTGTTTTTTATATTTTATCAGCAAATCATTTGTTCGGACAACATATGTGGATTCAAGGCCACTTACTTTTTCCTACTTAAACTATGTATGATTTGCAAAAATAAAAAACTAAAATTAAAACTACTTAATTTCTAGGATAAATTATAGCAAGAGTCCTATTCAGTCATGAAATACAAGAACACAGTGATGGCCATTTTTTTATGGGTTTCCAAGCACTTTACAACTGAAAAAAATGGCAAAAATCAAGAAAAAATTAGCTTGTTAGCCTACCGCACAGGTTATCGTCCCTCGGGCGCGGAGCGCACGTATGTCATAGCACAATGCATGCGGTCGAGAAAAATGAAGAAAAAATCCTCCTCTGTTATAGAAAACTTCTCACTGAGTGTGATTGGAGATGTTGAGAGGATGTAGGGGTGGTTTGCAACAAACTAAGTAGGAAGGACCTGCATCAACAAACATTAACTCAAAAAGAAATAATCCAATGGAATCGTCATTCCTTTGGTAGTGTATTTGGTGCATGGGTGTACGAAATACACTTTGATTAGTAGGATGGCTACTTACATACATAAGAGTCACAGGTCAAAATAATTTTTTAAAAGTTAGTGGAACAAGTTCAACATGTAATAAGCTAGGTTAGAGAGGAAACATAGCATACTATGTAAAAAATAAAACAAAAACAAAACAATATGCACAAGATACATGCTCGATAGACAAAACACACTAAGAAATCAAAATGGAGATATTCTCCCTTTATTAGGTGCTAGTGGTGATAGAAGATAGAATGCTAAATCTCTAGTAGTGGATCATTTGAGCCATCGAGTTCAAATATCCAAGACAAGGAGGTATCTTTCCCTCAAGTTTTCTGCGGGCTTCTCTTCCCTTTCAAAGGATGGTAGATCGATGAAAATGTAGTGAAATCCTCTTTCTTTGACTGAGATGTTGGGTGGCCAAGAAATGAGTCCTTCAAATCCCTCTGCTACTGGACTACACAAGCTGGTTTTCTATGGAGCAATTTTTCCAGCATAAAAATCTGTCTCCAATTATTCTTCCAAAGGATGGCTTTTATTGACCATTTTCAAATTCTCCCTCCTCTTGGCCCAAGATGGATGGTGACACAAGACTGGAGATAAGATTCATTTTTGTGCTGCATTAGAGCTTCAAGGTGGATCAAAGACGACTATACTTGGTTAGGTTGAGTGAGAATCTTTTTGACCAAGCGTGTTGAGTGAACCTGGATGGTGACATTCTATCACCCCCAGGACTACGTGGCTATCGAAGCGATAGCTACGCTATGCATGGCTATCGAATAAATGGCCACACCGTGTGCCAAAAGTCCTTGTTTCCTATGCGTTTTCCCTGAATTTTTCCTTTGACCTTAGGAATGATTAAATTTTTTGGCTCTTACTAATGTATCCTTTTCTGGAAACCTTTATCTGTACTTTCTGCTTGACATTTTCAATGTATTTTTCCCATACAATTTTCCAGTGTTAACACACCCCTTGCTATCTGTTAATGTGGATGTGATGCATAGTTGGTCTCAGGGCAGGGGCTTCTGGATAGTTCGATCTGTGAACATGGTCGATCCTCCACCACAGAATTTGTCAGATTAGTCGACAAGTGGTCGACCCGATCTTCAACTGGCGACCTTGGGAGTAGCTACCTGGTTATCTCTACGTTCCCTCGTTGATTGTTGTGTCTAAATGGGAGCAGAAGAGCTCCGCCATGGTTTATCTTCTGGTATCTATTACTATTGAATTTTCGTAAACTAGAGAGGCAACCGAGTTTCCTCCATGTTAATCTATCATTCTCAGTCCAACCCTCAGTGTATACAGGTTTTAACCCATCCCAGGCTTCGAGCGAGGGTTTGAAAATCATGTAAATTATTTTTCCACGAAGCTCCCTTATTTTTGTGTTTATGATCAGTTGATACAATTTTCAAAACCTTGTGATAATTTTGTTCTGCTCATAGGAAAGAGGCGGGGTTGTTGTCTGGTTCTGCCAAAATTCCTTAGCAAGTCAAGCGATGGGACTAAGGTAATCTCTCATTTTCCCTGGCAAACTTTCTCAGTCACATGACCCATTTTCTACATTACTAAGTGATTCGTTGGTTGCAGGTCTAAGACGGTTTACCCTATAATGTTTACACTTGACCAAGGAAATATGGGCATGCTAGCAGCCCAGTTCCGCCTACGTTTGTCTAAGAAGCCGCATGTGCATTAATGGTTTTTCTTCTTACATAATTCCTTGTTTGTGTGTTGTATAATATTGTTTAGGAATTCAACACAAGGGTTTTAATGTACTGGGGTTTTTTGTTCCTCTTCGGCTATAAGTGGTAGTTGTTGCTTAGTAGTTTGACACCCCTGCCACAACCATAAGGACCAGGATTTCAATTTTGCATTGTACATTGCAAAAAATTATTACTATGGGGTTTTGAAACCTTGTTTAATGATTAATCTTAGTTAATTTCCATCCCATTAATGCTTATGTTCTCAATGTTGTTTGAATTTATTTACGTTGATCAGTTATTACATGTGTCAGTAAATGATGAACTAGGGTTATTATTTCATTTTCGAGGATATATAATTGTACCCACTATTTTAGAAAAGGGTTCTAGTTGTCCCTGCAACGATATTTAGTTTGATCTGTTAAATTTTCCAAACTGTAACCACAATTTTATGTAACTTGAATTCGTTGCATTAGTTTGTCTCTAGAATCATTGTTATTTAATTTCATAGATTGTCTAGGTGGTCTTTACTAAGAAACTCTTGACTATTATGTTCAAGTAATTCAAGAATTTGGTTATTTTAACTATCATTCCCCTTCTTTTCAGAACTTTTCCTTGGAGGGCGAGTTCTTCTTGGCTTGTCGGGCCTAACTTGTATCCCTACTCCCATGCATATTTGGTAAGGGTACTATCATCCGTTGATATGGTTGTCTTAGATTATAGCGGTTCTATTGTATTGTATGAAATGAATTGAGCATTATTGACTCAATTTATCATTCAATATTTAGTCACCTATCCCTACTGAGTTAAAGGGAAAAAGAAAGATGATAAAGAAATAAAAACACAATTCTTGGATTCAAGCCTACACATTTCATTGTATTTATAATATGAGACTTTTCAACTTCTGTTTATTATCACACAATCAAAATTTTATTGTTATTCTTTCTTGGCCATGGAAAAAACTTTTCAACATATATTGTTCATTGTTGCATAGTTAAAAACATACTATTGCTCTTCCCTATTTATAGATAATTCTACCGTGATGAACACAACCAATATTCTAGGAAAACACAGTAGGGCATATTATTCATTTGAAATTGTTTATAATTTACTTGTATTTTCGTAGTAACCAAAACTCCCCACCACGAGAAAGGCGATCATGTTCTTTCTCTCCCCTGAGCCTCGTTAACAGATCAGATTTGACAACCTGTATTTCTACTATGCTCAATCCGCAGGCCTCTAAACCTTCCTCGATTCAGCGTGGGATTCACATAGATTTGTGTGAGGGTTCCACTGGTTTGCAAGACCAGCTCTGGAATATTTCCAGTGAGGAATTAACTATCCCCCTACTCATAGTTCTCTGTGAATCTTTTTATTCTTTCAAAAATCATTCTTCTTTCTTGATTCCTTGCCCCCTCTCCCCCCGGGCTCTGCCAAGAAGTTTCCCTTGTCTTGGCCAGAAAAATGATTGTTTTTCAAACTGTCTAGTAGAATGGTTACTCATGAGTTCCTTTCAAGAATTCCAAAAATAAAATATTATTTATTAACAATTACCATAACATATTAAGTTACTAATATTTCTAATAAACTCTAATTAACTTATAATTCCAACATACATTAACCAGTAGGGTAAAACAAATTAACATTAAATGTTTATAAAGTCTGGAAGGGTGTCACATCTCCCCCCTCTTTAAAATTTAACACCATCCTCGATGTTATCCAATTCTGTAAATAAGATTAGACAGGCTTCATGCATCAACTGCTCATCTTCCCAAGTAGCCTCCTCAAGGCTAAAGTTCCTATACTACACTTTAACTTGGGTGATGGCTCGCCTTCGCAACTTTATTTCTCTCCACTTGAGAATACGTTGGGGTTTGACCAGGCACTCTCCATTAGGTTCTACTTGAATTTCTTGCTAATGAAATGTTTAGGGTCATACACATATCGCTTAAGTAGTGAGACATGAAAGTTATTGTGCACCCTAATGTGACTAGGAAAGGTTATTCAGTAGGCCATTGGTCTAATTCACTCTAGAATCTGAAAGGGGCCGCAAAAACGAGGGGAAATTTTTTCACAACTAGTTAATTGTAAGGTACTCTTCTTAGGATTGACTCGTACATAAACATGGTCTCCAACCTTAAATTATCTATGGGTCATTTTATTAGTATAAGCCTTCTTCCTGTCTTGGGCAAAACTTAAATTGTTTCAAACATTTTTGATAGCTTGTTCCATGTCTGCTAGCGTCTTCGGTCCTAACATCATTCGATTATCAGGACTATTCCAATTAGTATGTGTTCTACACCTTCTCCCATATAACACTTCAAAAGGTCTCATTTCAATGACTCATGGTAGCTATTATTATACGTGAATTCCACTAGATGTAAGTATTCCTCCCACTTACTAGGTTGTTGCATGATGTACAACGCAACATATCCTCCAACACCTGATTCATGCATTCAATCTGCCCATCCGTTTTGAGATAGTAGATGGTACTGAATTGTATTTTAGTTCCTATCCATGCAAAAAGAGCTTTCCAAAATGCGGAGGTAAACTTTACATCCCTATCTAATATAAATACCTTAGGAATACCATGCAACTGAAACACATCTTTCATAAAAATATCATCTATTTGAACTATTTTATAGGTGGATTGTACTGGAATAAAATGGGTTGTTTTGTTGAGTTTATCCACCATTACCATGATTGAATCACTATGTTTCTTTGTTCTACGAAATCCAGTTATGAAATAGAGGGTGATGACTTCCCACTTCTACTCAGGAATAGGTAATGGTTGTAGAAGAACGACAAGGTGTTGATGTTCAGCTTTAACTTTCTGACATTCTAAACATTTGGCCAAATATTCAACAATATATTTGTGCATTCATGGTCAGAAATAATATTTTTTAATGGCTGAAAGAATTTTCTGATATCCATGATGTGCAGTGTAGGAACTCCTATGAAATTCATCCAAAATTAGTTGCCTAATGGAAATATGATTAGGAACATATATCCTCCCCATAAAAGTTAATGACTTATCTCCATTTATATCATACTCAGCTTGTTTTTGTTGTTTGCTGGTTTGATGTACTTGCTTCCATAAAAATTTATATTTTGGCTCTTTCTGGGAAACTTCTTTAATTTGTTCCATAAATTTGAATTTGATGTGGTGATAACGAAATTCATACACACAGTGTACTCTCTTGCTTAGAGCGTTTGCCACACGATTTTCATTCCCTTTTAGGTGGGAGATATCAAATTCAAATTCACTAAGAAAGGCACTCCACCTTGCTTGATGAGCATTCAAATTAGGTTGCTAGAAATAACTAGTTAGACTACTGTGACCGGTCATTAGTAGTAATATTTTTCCCAAAAGATAGTGTCTCCAAACTTTAAAAGCATGAACCACAACAGTTATTTCCAAATCATAGGGAGAATAGTGTTGCTCATATCCCTTTAACTTCCGCGACTCTTATGCTATTAATTTACCTTCTTACGTTAGCACTGCCCCCACTCCTTCTTGACTTCCATTGATACAAACCACAAATTTATTATTTGGATCAGCGATTCTTAACACAGGTGCAGTAGTTAGTAGATTATTAAGTCGCTCAAAACTTTGTTTAAATTCACTGTTCCACTTAAATATCTTACCCTTATTTTGTAAGGAAGTCATATGATAGGATATTCAAGAGAATCCTTCAATGAATCAACGGTAATATCCTGCCAAACCCATGAAAGATCGGATATCCGCCACATTTTTCAGTATCGACCATTCCATTATGGTCTTGATTTTCTCAGGTTCCATCGTGATTTCTTCAACTGAGATAACATATCCCAAATATTGAATTTGGCCCTTATAAAAATTTCACTTGCTAAATTTGGTATACATCTGATGGTCTCGTTGTACTTGCAATACTATCTTCATATTTTCTTTGTGTTCTTCCAAAGTTTTAGAATAAATTAAAATGTCATCAATAAAGATTAGGACAAACTTATCCATAAAAGGATGGAATATACCATGCATTAGGCTCATGAATGTCGTTGATGCATTGGTCATCCCGAATGGTAAAAACATGAATTCGTAGTGACCGTAACGAGTTCTAAATGTTGTCTTGCAGATATCCTCCTCCTTCACCCAAATCTGATGATAACTAGATTGTAAATCAATTTTAGAAAATATTGTTGCTCCTTTGACTTGATCAAAGAGGTCATCAATCTGGAGTAAGTGATATCTATTCTTAATGGTTGACTTACTAAGTTGTATATAGTCAATACACAGTCGTAGTGTGCCATCCTTCTTCCTTATGAATAATACTGGAGCTCCCCAAGATGAGACAGTAGGATGGATATACCCCTTGTTTAGGAATTCTTACAGTTGCATCTTAATCTTAGTTAACCCAGGGATGCTCATACAGTAAGAGGCTTTGGATACTGGTGTTGCCCCAGGAATTAACTAAATAGTGAAATCAATGTCTCATTTTGGGGGTAAACCCGGTATATTCTTAGGGAATACATCAGTAAAATCCTGGTCTAATGGAAATAAATTAAGCAACCCTTCCTAATGCATTTTCCTAATTGAGAGGGAGTGATGGGGCGCAACTTCAAGGGTTTCTTAATCCCTTGGATATCTTGTCGAGAACCATTTTCAACCAGGTAGCTAATTGAATTTTATGTATATTTCACTAGGGGCCAATGTGCTTCCAACCGGTCCATCCTAATCAATATATCATACGATCCTAGGGGAAATATGTTCAGATCAAATATAATTTGATGACTTTCTATTTCGACGGAGCAATTGGGCACTTTAGCATTTACCCTGCGTTTTGTTAGCGTGGCTAACTGTACCATCAAAGAAATTTTAATTTTATAATTTTGTAAACCACATTTTTCAACTACCTTGGGGCTAACATAACTCAAACTTGCGCGTGGATCTACGAGAATAGACGCAGATTGATTAACTAACTTACCTTCCAACTCAATCATGGTCTGTTTATAATCCTCTTGATGGTCTTCTAACGTAGCATTGATTTTGGGCATACTTCTAGTCAGGTCCCCAGTCACTGTAGAAGCTTCTTTCACGACTGTAGCTTGGTCGAGTTTTGCACGAAGTGGGTAGTTTTTGTAGTAATTGGGTTCCCCACAACCCCAACACTATAGAGGGGATTTTTGCATCAGGTTGGATTTAGGCTTGCTAGATGCCTTCATATACTTGTTTTCAGGTTTCCATTTACTACTTTGTTGATTTTTTCCAAAATTTTTGAACTGCTGATTTGGTTGGTTTTTCTATGCACTCTTAAACCTTTTGCATACTTAACATTTCTAGATTTATGATAACTTTTTTGTCCTTTCCTATGAGGCCAAATTTTACTATTGTCCCCTTTATACTTCATATGCTTGTACAAAATCAAGGCTTGTCGGATTGCTTCATCCATTGTCTTGGGGTTAAAAAATTCGATCCTTTCCTTCATGAACGCAAGTAGACTTCTCATAAAGCAATTAACCTTGGCCTTCCTCTCTCAAAGATACGAAACATACCATAGAAGATATGTGAATTTGGTTACAAATTATTCTATTATTAACTGCCCCAATTTCAAGTCATAAAATTCTTTGGCCTTCTCATCATAAAACCGTTTTGTTAGATACTTATTTTTTAAGTGTTTTTGGAATCCATTCCAAGTCACATTCTAATCAGTTATCCCTTGAACTGCCTTTAGCTCTTCCCACCATAAGGTGGCCTTCCCTTTCAGTTGGAAGATGGCCAATATCACCTTAAGATTATCATCATATTCGTACACTTGAAAATACTTATTCATATTGATAATCCAACCTTCTGCAGCTTCTTTAGCTTCCCCATCAAAGGTTGGGGGTTCAATTTTTCTAAATTCTCCCTGTAGCTCAAATTTTTTCCTCTTTATCTTTCGGTGGTCAGATGCACTACCTGAATCCTTGTCTTGGTTATGCTTGTTTCCACCCATTCCTTGGGTGTGACTTCCTTCCGAGTTGATATTGTTTCTGTACTATTGTTTCTCATTACCTATGGTTCCACAATCAGGATTGGGTCGAGAGTTCTGATGATTCTGTCTATCAGAAATAATTTTTAAAATTCACTCTTGATCATGCATAAATATTTCATTGTCCATTTGTAGCCGAGCCATTTTGACCCTCAGTTCCTGGACAACTTCAAGCAGCATGCTTGTTTGATTCCGATGCTTTGTTCCCAACTGTATCAAGACTTCAGGGTTTGTTCGAAGGTCTAGTGTAAAGCTTGGTTCCCCAGTTGACCATTGTGGAGGAATATTTCCAGCTCCTCTCCTCATTGTCATATGTTTATTCCTGTATGTTCACATCAACATTATCAATATCAATATCATTACAATGGCCCCAATAAGTTCACAGTGTATGAACCTTTCCTTTAATACCATATTGTCCCACCCTAAGCTTAGAACTATATATCTATATAATTTTTTTTTAACTCTACCAATAAAATCATGGCATTAATATTAATCTACATTATAATTGGTAAACACATTCTCAGAGGTTGAATTTAACTTTTCATTTGGGTCTCATATTTATTTGTTGTACATGGTTTAATACATTATTTATTTTTTTGAGTTGACATACATACTTAATCCACGATGGAGTTTACAAACTGGCATTTATTTCTTCCCCCATCGAACCTGTAATCACCCCTTGCCATTTGTTAATGTGCAATGTGATGCACAACTGGTCTCAAGGCAGGCACTTCTGGATAGTTCGATCCATGCACATGGTCGATCATACACCATTGAATTTGTCAAATTAGTCGACAGGTGGTCGGCTCGATCTTCATCTGGAGACTCTAGTAGTAACCACCCAGTTATCTTTGTGTTCCATCATTCATTGTTGCATCTGAATGGGAGCGGACGAGCTCCGCTATGGTCTGTCTTCTGGTCTCGATTACTCCTGAATTTTCGTAAACTGGAGAGGAAACCTAGTTTCCTATGTGTTAATCTATCATTCTCAGTCCATCCCTTGGTGTATACAAGTTTTAACCTGACCTAGGCTTCGAGCGAGGGTTTGACGATTAGGTAAATTTCTCTTCCATGAAGCTCCCTTCTTTTTGCGTTTATGATCAGTTGATACAAGTTTGAAAGCCTTATGATAATTTTGTGTTGCTCACATGAAAGAGTCGAGGTCTTTGTTTGGTTATGCTAAAATTCCTTAGCAGGTCAAGCGATGGGACTAAGTTAATCTCTCGTTTTTCTAGCTGATAAAATTTCTTAGTCACATGACCCATTTTCTACATCACTAAGTGATTTGTTGGTTGCAGGTCTAAGAGGTTTTACCCTATACTGTTTACACCATAACAAGGAAACATGGCCATGCTAACAACCCAGTTCCACTTTCGACCATCACAGAAGCTTGAGGTGCATTACTAGTTTTTCTTCTTAGAGAGTTCCTCATTTGTGTGTTGTAGAATATTGTTTAGGAATTCAGCACAAGGGGTTTAATGTATTGGGGTTTTTTGTTCCTCTCCAGCTATAAGTGGTAGTTGTTGTTTAGTAGTCTGGTACTCCTGCCACAACCATAAGGACCAATAATTCAATTTTGCATTGTACATTGTAAATAGTTATTATTACGAGTTTTTGAACCCTTGTGTAATGATTAAGCTCAGTTAATTTCAAGCACATTAATTCTCAGGTTCTCGCTATTGTTTGAATTTATTCACACTGATCAGTGATTTCATGTGTCAGTAAATGATGAACTGGGGTTATTCTTTCATTTTCAAGGATATAGAATTGTACCCACTATTTTAGAAAAGGGTTCTACTTGTCACTACAATGATATTTTGTTTGATTTGTTAAATTTTCCGAACTGTAACCACAGTTTTATGTAACTTGAATTTGTTGCATTAGTTCGTCTTTGAACTCTTTTTTATTTCATTTCATTGATTGTCCAAGTGGTAATTATTAAGAAAATCTCGACTATTATGTTCAAGTAATTCAAGAATTTGGTTATTTTTACTATAATTCCCCTTCTTTTCTAGGACTATGCCTAGGAGGCCTATTTCTTCTTGAATTTTCGGGCATAACCTGTATCCCTACTCCCATGCATATTTGGTAAGGGTACTATCATCTATTGATATGGTTGTCTTAGATTACAATGGTTCTCTTTTATTGTATGAAACAAATTGAGCATTATTGACTCGATTTGTCGCCTAATATTTAGTCACCTGTCCCTACTGAGTTATAGGGAAAAAAACATGATGATAAAGAAATAGAAACAAAGTTCTTGGATTCAAGCCTACACATTTCATTGTACTCATAACAAGATACTTTTCAACTTTTGTTCATTATCACACAATAAAAATTTTACTGTTATTCTTTCTTGGTCATGGAAACAAATTTTCAACATCAACTGTTTATTGTTGCATAATTAAAAACATACTATTTTTCTTCCCTATTTATAGATAATTCTACCTTGATGAACACAACCAATATTCTAGGCAAACACAATGGGGCATATTATTCATTAGAAATTGTTTATAATTCACTTGGAATTCTGTAGGAACCAAACCTCCCTACCACGAGAAAGACGATCACGTTCTTTCTCTCCCCCTCGCCCCGTTACCAGATCAACTTTGGAAGTCTGTATTTATGCTACACTTAGTCCTGAGGCCTCCGAACCTTCCTCGATTCAACCTGGGCTTCACACATATTTGTGTGAGGGTTCCACTGGTTTGCAAGACCAGCTCTAGAATATTTCCCCTGGGAAATTACCTGCCCCCCTACTCACAGTGCTCTATGAATATTTTTATTCTGTCAAAAATAATTCTTCATTCTCGCTTCCTTGTCCTCTAGGCTCTGCTGAGAACTTTCCCTTTTCTTGGCCAAAAATGTATCTATTTTTCAAATTATCTTATAAAACAGTTACTCACGAGTTCTTTTCAAGAATTCCAAAAATAAAATATTATTTATTAACAATTACCATAACATACTAAGTTACTAATATTTCTAATAAACTCTAATTAACTTATAAATATTCCAATTATTAACCAATAAAATATTAGGATATTCCGACACATAGGAAATAGTTAAGAATAACTTAGTCTAGTGTAGAGTTAGGTAAAGTGTGTTTCTTTACCATGTACATTTGTAACTTATAATCCGACGGTCACGACTTGTAGTGATCCGATGGTTATCTCTCACCTCGGTATTAACGACACTTGATCCGTGGCTTAACACCTGATTGGTCCATGATCTCTATTTAAAGATCATGGAGGGTCATTTGTCCGGTAACCGTTTATGAGAGAAACATATGTAACTTTTATTTTTATATTAATAAATTCCCTGAAGTGGCTGTGTTGGCTCAATCCGTGGACTGTTTCCCTCTTTGAGGGTTTTAACCACGTGATTATACTGGTGTACTAATTTGTGATCTGTTTGTGAGGGGTGACCTTTGGTTCTTGACCTACGGAACTTACCCTGTAAATTCCTACATGGTATCAGAGCTATTTTGAGGGCCACATCTGTTGTTGATCAAAATCCGAAGGCGGTTTGACTGCATGCGAATTCCGTTTTGTAGATCTACTATTTCTGTACATTTTTGGACTTGGAGAACTACTCGGTTGTGTCTAGAACGTCTGTTACAGTGAGGAATGCCTTTCGTTTCATGCGAAAAGGTTTCCGGATGCCCAAGTTATGTAATTTTAGATCTGGAGGTATAAAGCATCTATTTTGCAGTTATATTTGTTAATAGTTCTGCTTATTTCAGTTTTTTTCTATTTATTTTCGGTATTAAGGTTTTATTTATTTGCCGGATCTATACCCTCTTCTCTGTGTATGCTCTTTGTTGTGCGCTTCTTTCAATCTCGGCAAATCAAAAATAGGAAAAAGAGATTTTTTTTGCTACGTATGCTCTTTCCCCGCGTCTTTGTGCAATCTCGGGAAATCAGAAATAGTGAAAAAAGTGATAGTTGCCAATAAGGCTAATCGAAAATATAACATTTTTCCGGAAGGCTTTGCATTTCGTTTTTTTTTTTTTTTGGCTCGGTTTTTGTGTTTTTTTGTGCAGGAAAAGGCACGCACACCGAAGATTTAAAAAAAAAAAAAAAACCCCTTCCTCCTTTCATACAATAACATGATCATTTTACTATCTCACTTGGTGAGGGGTTAGTTTATGAGAATAGAGGTCTTGGGTTCAAGTCTCCTTCTCAAGCTTCTTTTGTAAAAAAAAATTGTTCAAAGGGGCGGAATTTTTTTTTTAAAAAGCCACACTTCATCCCGTTCCCGTAACTATTCGGCATCTACAACTCAGATTTTTCAAAAAGCATATCTTCTTCATCCAGAAGCCGTTTTTCGAGCCATTTTTTTTTGAAACGGCCTAATTTTTTGAGATCTTTCCATTGGAGCAGTTATTTTCAGCTTTTCTCAGCTTCATTTTTTTTTTAAATGGAAAGTGCATGCTTGGTTATTCTTAACAACGTCAATTATTTCCAATGACTACCTCACATGGTAGATATACTTAGAAGTAAAGGGCTTTATAGAATAGCCACAGGTCAAGAAACTAAACCTTCCGATGATGATAAAGTTCCTAAATGGGAAAATAAACAATATCAAGCACGAGGGTTGATAGGAATGTTCATTGCTCAAGATCTTCGATTTCACATCCTTGACATTGACACCCTTGATAAAGCCCTAGAAAAGCTAAATAATGTTTTTGGCATTCAAAATCAAATCAGGGCCCACCAGCTTGAAAATGAGTTGCTTACTTTGGACCCTAATAATTTCTCCTCTATTGAAGACTTTTTGTCCAAATTCAAGACCCTTAGACTTCTTTTAGAAGGGTGTAAGGTCAAAAAGGAAAATGGTAGCCTCATATATTGCATTCTTGCTAAGCTTGGTCCTGCATACTCTGTATTTGTTTCCACCTTCCATTCCACCATAGAAGCCATCATTTCTTCAAGAATCACCTACAAGAATCCCTCTTTTGATGCCTTTTGTGATTCTTTGATAAGAGAACAAGAAAAACTTTTACACCTTGGCCTTATCACTGTTGGAAATGCTTCTAAAAAAGCTTTAGTAGCCCAACAACAACCATATCAAAAGAATCCCAAGAAGCAGTATCCTAAAAATTATGGTCCTAAACCAAACAAGGGCCCTAAGCAATTTCAGCCGCAAACTGAAAAATCAAATCACCAAAATAATAAGGCAAATCAAAACAAAGGGAAGAAGACAGATAGACATTGAAACTTTTGCAATCGGGATGGCCATATAGAGTCCAAATGTTTTAAGAAGATGGAAGCCTTAGAAGCAGCAATGAAGAAGCACAACATCAATTTGGAGCACTCTTCACCTTCATCTTCAGGCATGGCACTTTATGCTTGTGGTTGTCAAGCATCAAGATCTGGTTATGCATTAAATGTATCTTCTTCTTCTCCTTCTCACGAGTGGCTCATTGATTCTAGAGCTTCTTACCACATGACTAAAAATAAATCCACGTTTTCTTCTTTAAATGATTGTAACACCAAACATATTTATGTTGGTGATGATATATCTCTTAGTGTTTTAGGATCTAGAACCATTCATCTAGATAATGGTCAGTTTAATGATGTATTATGTGTTCCTACCTTGTCATGCAACCTTCTATCTGTTTATCAGATAACTCATTCAGGTGAAGGGAAAATAGTAGAATTATCATCTCATGATGTTGTAATCAAGGACCTCAAAGATCCTAAACATATTTTAGCTACTGGCATTGCTGATGATTCCACAAGGTTGTATAAGTTTGACAACTTTGGGTCATCATCTCTTCCCTCGGTTTTTGTTGCTCATAATGATGATGTGAGCAAACTTTGGCATGAGCGATTTGGTCACTTAAACTATTTCTCTTTTCAAACTCTATGTAAGGAAAATATGGTGACGGGTCTTCCTATGGTGTCTTGCCAAGATGGTGTTTGCTTTGAATGTGTACTCGAAAAACATCATCGGGATAGTTTTGACAAACGTGCCTCTTGGCACACGTCAGCCCCTTTGCAGCGTGTGCACAGTGATTTATGTGGTCCACTTCATGTTGTTTCTTTCTCTGGTTGCAAGTACTTCTTAACTTTCATTGATGATTTTTCCAGACGCACTTAGGTATATTTCTTAAAACTCTAGAGTGAAGTTTTTAACATGTTCTTGGCCTTTAAGGCCTTTGTTGAGAAACAATCTAGACATCAAATTCTTAAGTTAAGATCAGACAATGGCGGAGAATATGTTAACAAGAAATTTATCAACTTCTGCACTGAGCATGGCATTCGATTGCAACATACTATTCCATATACTCCACAACAAAATGGTGTAGCTAAAAGGAAAAATCGCACCTTAAAATAAATGGCTAATTGTATGCTTTAGTCTAAAGGACTTGGTCTCAATTTTTGGGCAGAAGCCATTAACTGTGAAAATTACATAGTAAATCGCACTCCTACTAAGGTTTTAAAGAATATAAATATAGAAGAAGCTTGGAGCTCAATCAAACCAGATGTAAGTCACTTTCGTGTTTTTGGAAGTGATGCTTGGGCCCATATTCCAGATGCGAAACATAAAGCCTTAGAACCTAAGAGTGAAAAATATATTTTTGTTGGATATTCTGAAGATGTCAAAGGATATATACTTCTTCAACCAAAATCCAAAAATATAATCATTAGAAGAGATGTAAAGTTTGATGAAAATATATCGGCCTGCGAGCCTAGTTCGGCGGATGTGCCACCTTTGGCCTGCGAGCCCGATTCGGCATATGTGCCACCTCTCTCTCTCTTCTATTTTTAATAGCATTCCTTGTAGTTCAGATGATGACAGTGAGGATGAAAATCCCCCTCCAGCTCGTGAAATTGTTCCTTATACTCCACTACTTCCAAGATGGGTCTGCTCTACTTGGGATGCAGCAGGTTCTCTTGCAGGTCACCCTGCTGATCGACGACGTACACGTTCTCAGTTCAAAAGAGCCTCTTCCTTATTGGCTCAAGTTCCAGAAAAACTTGATCCATAAACCCTTGAAGGAGCCTCCGGTCATCCAGATTTGGATGAAGCTATGTATGAAGAGTATCGTTCCTTATTGGCAAACAATACTTGGGATCTTGTTCCTCTTCCAAAAGGAAGAAAACTTGTCAGATGCAGATGGGTTTACAAAACAAAGTTTGGACCAGATGGAAAAGTGGATAGACACAAAGCTTGTATTGTCGCTAAAGGTTTTTCTCAAGTTGAAGGCATTGACTATACTGAAACCTTCTCCCCTACTTCCAAAATGAATTCTATCCACCTTGTTCTTTCCCTTGCTGCCTCCTTTAAATGGGAAGTCCATCAAATGGATGTTAAATCTGCCTTCTTACATGGAGATTTGCATAAAGAAATCTACATGGAACAACCCCTTGGCTTTATCAAAAAGACTCCAGCCTTGTTTGTCGCCTTAGGAAGTATATCTATAGTCTCAAACAAGCTCCTCGGGCTTGCTATGCCAAAATGGATAGATTTCTATTAGATAATGGCTTTTCTAGGTGTCATTCTGACAACGCTGTCTACAACAAGAAAGTGGATAAGTCCTTCAGCATCCTTGTTCTTTATGTTGATGATCTTATTCTTACTGGTAGTGATCCCAACCATATAAACCATGTGAAGTCTAGCCTCAAAAAGAAGTTTGAAATGACAGACTTAGGACACTTGCATTATTTCCTTGGTCTTCAAGTCTTGCAATCCAAAGAAGGAATTACCCTCTATTAGTCCAAGTATGGCTGTGATCTTCTACACCACTTTCACATGGAAGACTGTAAGCCTGCCCCTTCTCCCTTCTAGTCTGGAGTCAAACTTTTAGTCAACTGTACTACCCCTGAAGTTGATGCTACCTTATACCATCAACTTGTTGGTAAACTTTTGTATCTAACCAATACCCGTCCTAACTTTTCCTTTGTTGTTGGTCTTGTCGCTCGTTTTATGCACCAACCTCATGAAAGTCACTGGAAAGCAGCTAAAAGAATACTTCAATATATTCGAGGTACAGTTCAGTTTGGGATTCATTACAGTGCGGGAGCATCTCCCTTGTTGATTGGTTTCACTGATTCTAATTGGGCTGGTGACCTTGATGATCAGAAGTCAAGTACAGGATATGTATTCACTCTTGGTTCAGGACCTATTACTTGGTCTTGTAAGAAAAAAGTGCCATCTCCCTTTCTTCAGTAGAAGCAGAGTATCGTGGTGCAGTTGAAGCCGGCAAGGAATCCATGTGGCTTCGTTAGATCCTGTCTGAATTTGGTCTTCATCAGCAGCATCCAACTACACTTTGGTGTGATAATCAGAGTGCCATTCAGTTATGTAAAGATCCAGTTCAGCATCAGCGTATGAAACACGTTGAACTCCACATACACTTCATCATAAAGCTCATTCATGATCGTGTTATTGAAGTGCAGTACTACCCAAACAATGATCAAGTAGCCAATATCTTTACAAAGGCTCTCACAGAAGTGAAGTTTACCAAACTTCGATCCATGCTTAGAGTTCAAGAAAGTTGTCATTAAAGGGGGATAGGCTCTAATGCCTCCTTCCTTCTCCTATTGTGTCACTTTTGTAAATCGTTCAATCCTATCCCAATTTGTTCTAAGGGGGGATGTTAGGATATTTCGACACATAGGAAATAGGCTCTTTTTGTGTCACCATTGTAAATCCTTCAATCCTATCCCAAGTTGTTCTTAAGGGGGGATATTATGATATTTCGACACATAGGAAATAGTTAAGAATAACTTAGTTTAGTGTAGAGTTAGGTAAAGTGTGTTTCTTTACCATGTACATTTGTAACTTATAATCTAACGATCACGATTGTAGTGATCTGACGGTTATCTCTCACCTTGGTATTAACGGCACTTGATCTGTGGTTTAACACCTGATTGGTCCATGATCTCTATTTAAAGAGCATGAAGTGTCATTTGTCCAGTAACCATTTATGAGAGAAACATATGTAACTTTTCTTTTTATATTAATAAATTCCCTGAAGTGGTCGTATTGGCTCAGGGCGTGGACTGTTTCCCTCTTTGAGAGTTTTAACCACGTGATTATTCTGGTGTACTGATTTGTGATATGTTTGTGCGCGATGACCTTTGGTTCCTGATCTACAGAACTTATCCTGTAAATTCCTACATAAAATAAAACACAATAACATTAAATATTTACAAAGTCTCGAAAAAAATCACAATACTTTTACTCTTCTAACAAATAAGGCAGTGCAATTCTCAACTCAAAAAATCAAAATAATATTGTGAGGTTACGCCAATTTATTTATTTTTAATAATTCAGTGAAATTATAATAACTCAGTGATGCAAATATGATGCATGATCAAGAAGAGTCAATCCCATAATATACTTATCAACACAAGATTTGCATGGACACATGGTCCACTTTGTATACTCACAAATGATGATTTGTGATCATATGATCAGATTATCGAGACACGTCACCTAATTCGATAACAATCTTTATGATGCATCGCATGCATGCGTGGCCCACCTTATGAACTCACTAAGGATCACATTACTGCATGCACCGCATGTAACAAAATGCTCGTTATATACCTTGGTGAGAGGCAAAAAGCTCTCATGTTACATGCACTCCACATGTAATTATGAATCAATGCTCCTAGGTTACTATGAACATAGTGGGATAAAGAAAGTTATATTTTAATTTTTATTATGTTTTAATTTTTTTAAATATATTTCTTTTAATTTTATTTAAAATCTTGTAAATTTGTAATTGTAATTGAGGTTTTTTCAAAATTTATTAAAATTACAAATTTGAGGTAAAAAAATTATATATGTTATCTGGCATAAAAATAAACGATAGCTTAGAAGAGTGGTAAAAGAGTTAGGCTAGACAATGTTGTCTCAATGACATCTTCCAAACTTTAGTTTGTGGTTTTGGTGGGTGAACTTTGACTTATCTTAGCGACTGTGTTTACAAAGAATTTTAGGTAAAAGTTTGTGCATGAATTTTAGGTAAAAGTTTGTGCATAATTTTATTTGTTTATGTGTTTCAATAAGAATAAAGGAAAGACTTTTTTTTTAACTTGAATTTGTTCTTCTTTAATTTGTGGAAGGTTCATTCTTTATGGGATTTTCTTTTTTTGTTTTGGTATTTTGGGTCATTTGATAGGTTTTTGGTTTTCTATATTTATTTGGGCCATTATTTTCGATAGTTCATATATTTCAATGTTAGTGGAAGGGGGTTTTGGTTTATGCTTGGGGCACTTCTTTGTTTCTCTCTTTCTGAGTGCACTCTTACTTGTCACCTGCACTTAATTTGTTATATCATGAATTTAAGGGAGGACATTCAATGAACTTTAAGAAGACATGAAGCGCAGATTGAAGGCAATAATGCATTAATTCAAACAACGTTAAGGAAAATACTAATGCATTAGGGTAAATGCATGAAGATGGGTTAACTTTTGGGCCAAATGTGGAGATGATATTTCAAGTTTTTCTCTTTTATGGAATTGCAGCCCTCAAAATTCATATAAGCATTGTGAATTTTGATTCGGAGTAAAAAAAAATATGTGGAGAATTATTTTGTTGTCATAATGATAATTTTTGCAAAAAAAAATTAATGTAATCACTCAATTTTCCAATAAATGCAATACACGCCCTTGCAAATTTTAACAAAACATAAAAGATGTGTGTTCACACTTAGCATAACTAAAATATGTAATTTAAAAAATATATATAACTAATTTTTTCCCATTAAAAATTTATTTTTTTGCAAAATTTTATTTTTTTATTATTTTTCGAGGTTCTTATTCTTATTATTGTTATTATTATCTAATTTTAAGGTCATGACCAAGCCATACACCAAATTGTTGTATGAGGCCCCCCTTGTTTGTGGGACAAGGGACCCACCTCCGAAACCAAATTGGTTTATGAGACCCCCTTGTTTGTGGGACAAGGGACCCACCTCCACACAGTGACTACTAAGTCTACAAAGACACACATACTCTGCCCCCCTCTTGTTTTGAATTTGTGGCCTCTTAGGAGGAAACACATGCTATTAACCATTAGGCCCACTCAAGTTGGCCAAGTAATATTTCAAATACACTTTGGAGACACTTGTCCACTTAAGATTTTTTTCAACTCTTTAAATGAATTGAAAAACCAAGAATACCCTTTTGAAGAGGACTAGTAAAAAAAATATAGTGGTATTTTTTGAAATTTTTCCATTGTGTATATTTTATGTTATTGATTTTTTATTGAGCACCTTTGAAACTGTCAAAAAAATTTCAAGAATCATGTTTAAACCAAATTAGATAAAAATTATCATATGAATTCGAAAATGTCAAACTCATATGTCATTAGATAGGGGGTTCCTTCTCGAATGCCAAATCCATATGCCAGTAGATAGAGGGTTAGGGTTCCTTTTCGAATCCAACATGATCAACTCATCCACTTAAGGACAATTTCTAATTGGAGTTATCTAGGGTACAAAATGGCTTTGTAGAGAAATATGCAAAAGATGAACTAAAAATCTGCCTTCAACACCTTGATCGAGCACTTAAAATGCTCCATTAGTGTTTGAAATTCAAATTTCAAATAAGATGGATGGAGGTATCATAATTATCTAAAAAAAGAAAAAAAACAATCAATACTTGTCCGAAGTGAATTACAAAATTTATTTATTCTACAAAAATCATTTTTATAAATATTTAAATATATTTCAAACTCTAATTTTCTTTAATTATAAATCCAAATTTTATTTTATTTTACCAAGAAAAAAAAATTATAATAATATATAGATAATTTTCTATAAAAAAATTTAATTTTGTATTTTCAATTTTGAAATTATTAAAAATAATAATTTGTTTATTGTTTTGATTTCCAATATAAAATATTTTTATAGTTAATCATTTTATAATTTTTTTATATAGAAATTTTCAATAAAAATAAATTAAATTATAATAAAAAAATTTAAAAAATAAATTAAATCAAGCTAATTTTATAATATTATTATTTTAAAAATAGTTACACATACATATTTAAATCTAGATTACTCAAATTCAAATTAGTCAAATAATGTTTTAAAATTTATGATTTTCTTGTGTTTTTATTATTTTAAAAATATATATTGCAAACCTAAGTGAGGAGTACAAATTTCTATATATACTTAGCACTTGTGCAAATTGGGGACAAAATTGAGTGCAATCACATTTTACAAGTTGAGAGAGATTTATAACCACATATACCATAGCATCCATTACAACCATATTAATTATAACTTACAACTATTAATCATTACTGCACTCATTTCTTTCACTAAACAAGAAGTATATATATGTGTGTGTGTGTGTGTGTGTGTGTGTGTGTTTGATTTTAATAAATATGAATATGGTCGAGAATCATGTTTATTAATTTTGAATTTTATATAGATTTTATAAAATATACATTTCCAACAATGTCAAATTCACATTTTCGAGTTACACTTATTCATATTAAAAATTATAATATTTATTAAAAGCGAATTGATAAATTTTCTTATGTTTAATCCATTTAATACTTAAATTATATTTATAATAAATCTATTATTTAAATTATAACATCGAAATTTTAAATCATATTAAAAACTCATTTTAAAATTACCAAATTATAAATATAAGAATTTTACAATTTCAATTGCAAGTGTAATAGAATCATTTTTCAAATCTATACACCAAAATGCTAGAAATGTAATGAGAAATTAATCCACACCATTGTTAATTATCTATTCAAATGTAATTACTAATTAAATTTGGGTATTTTTTTTTTACTATCAAATAATTATAATTTTAAAGTTTGCATATCGTTATTGATATTTACATAAATTTTAAAATTTCCAGTTTTAAGTGATTGAGCCATAAAACTTGATCGAGCCTAAACATTTGATCGAACCTTAAAGCTTGATCTAGCTCCTAACCTGGGGTTACATGGGAGATGGATCAAGAGTTAGTTTTAATGCTCAATCGAGTTTTTTTTTTGGCTTAAAATTGTTCGATCCATCATCATTTTTTCACCATTTTTCACCAAAAAAACGCCCTAATTTCACTGAAAAAAATGTAACTCAGCACCATGTCATCACCCATTAACACAATTGGAAATTGTCATGAGCATTTTAATGTAATTAAGAGACATATTAGAACATTATAAAAGAATGTGGCACTTTTCCTATAATCATAATCAATGTATCATGAAGTTGGTCCCTCAATTCCAGTAACAGTAGTGAATTTGAAAACAATCTTGTTCATTAAAATAATTGATACCACAATCTATCAACTCCGAAATTTGAATATCTAAATATAAGAGCATAAGAGTATGATAAAGAAGTAGTTGAAGATGCCAACAATAAACATTCTTCTACTTTTTTTTCCATAAGTTATATAGTTAAATACTCTTTGATATTAGTTTTATATCTGAAGTTACTTGAATAGACCACCATTAGTTAGACCTATGATAAAGAAGTATTTAAATATGTCAACAACATGCATTTTTCTATTTTTTATTTAAAGTTAAATAGTTAAATACTCATTGAAATTAGTTTTTTTTATATTTGAAGATACTTGGAAAAGAAAACCATTGGTTAGACCTATGCTCCTTTATGGATTGAGGATTTTGAATAAGAAGACTGTCTTGTTGTAATTTTGCTATTAGTTTTTTTTTTTCTTTCTTAATACAGATATTTACTCACTTTTTATATATAAAATTTATGAATTATAATTTGATTCAAGTATTAATTTAAAAAATAAAGTAATGAGTTAAAAAGTTATAATAAAAAAAAAAAAAAAAAATTAAGAGTAAAATCAACACTTATTCTTAAGTTCTAGATGCTTCCATCTAGTGTCTTATTATCTTCTTCAAGCAAATAGTGTGTCATGTTTTCTCTATGCATAGTACAATAGACATCATCTTCTTAATTCTCTTTGATCCATGCATCCTTTTTCTTTGAGACAATATTTGTTAGTCGCAATGAGTAATTCCAATTGTTTGAAATATTGCATCATATAGAGTTGTAGTTCATTGCATAGGGGAAGGAAATCACGGTAAACCCTGCATGAAAGGTGAGGAACACTAAGAATGTCACACAAATCTCATGGAACAAAGAAGAATAAGTGCATGAAACACTAAATTTCAAAATTAATTAACTTTTATTTTTTATTTTTTTGAAGATTTCACCAATGTTTGTGGGTTAAACAATGAAATCACGGAGATGAAAGTGATCCTACAAAGCACCTAAAGTCAATTCAAGGAAAAAACAACAATAATATGGTTAAAAACTAAAGTCAAGTCACCAATCTAGTGTTTTAATGTCAATGGTGTACCAAACCACTTGAGCAAGTTGCAAACTAAATAATAGACTAGTATGATATAGGGGAAAATTAAAAAGCATAATTATAACTTGTAAGAAATAGAATGACATAACAAGCATTCAAATTCCAAATAACATTGGGGAATCAACAATAAATTTATAACATTCGATGGAGAGGTAGAAACATGAATAAGGGTATGAGGAAGTAGGCAACCTTCAAAACTCACTCGAGATGGGTCATTTTTCTCCTTTGAAGACTCTCTCTTTTAAAGATTTTGATTGCTAAAGCATGTTAACTCTTTGTTGTAAGAGTACAAACAAGCATAAGGGTTTAATGGAATAAAAGGAGTGAAAACCAACATGAGGGTTGAATGGAAGAAAAGTGAGAGAGAGTTGATGGTCTTCTATCACAAATTCTTTAGCATAACCTTGCATATTGTTCCTCTTTTAAAATGTGGACATGTGGTGTTCTCATTTATGGAGAATTGGAGCTTCATTATGTTAGGTTGCATTAAACTTGCAATGTGTTTTTATACAACCACGTGATTTTCACACATGAGAAAAAATGATAAGTACGAAAGAGATTAAATTAGCATATACACATTTAAAGTCGACCCTAATATGCAACCTATCACCTAGTTGGGTTAAGCTAAAAGTTGTATATGTTTAATTCCAATACTTAATAGTTAAGCATATTCTAATTTGAGATATGTATTTTATAGCTTAAGAAGCTCTTGGATGCAAATCAAAGTTATGTGTATTGACAACTCATATTTGCAAGCATCACTTAATAAAATTATGTCCAAAGTTACCTTTTTTATAGTAAACCTTTTCATGAACCCTCCAAATTGGTTTTAGACAATAATATTGCATCCATTTCCAAACTAGTTTTAAACAAAAATATCACGTACAACATTGTTATGCTCCAATATATGTTGCAGAAGTCTCTAAGAAAGTGAGTAGAGACAAATAGTGACATAATCAAATTACAAGAATGCATCGTCCAAAACCGAGAAGGCCAAAGGCACTAGAAGACAAGTAAAACATAGAAAACACATTTAGTCATGCTAGTCATCCGACATGATGGAGGTTGGTTTGTCTCGGGTTGTCTCGGGAGGAGAAAGAGGTCGAAAAGAGAATTAGACGTACTCCTCTAAATGAGCCATCCAAGACTGCAACTTCTCCACCTTCTCCAATAGCAAGTTCTATCCTCGCCAGACCACCACAATACGCTCTCGGACGTGGCACTGAAAGTAGTGAAATTTATCCAAGGTAGCTATAGGGTCTGCATGTTCCTCCCATTGGATCCTTTCAGCAGTTTCCAATCGCTCCAACGGGGATTGAATCAAGTCTCTACAATTTTCCAGGAAACAATGTTGAATGACCCTCGAACTAGGAATCGAAGACTATGCACCCCCTCGTCATCCCGAGCCGCTGCGCTATTGAGCCCCACCCCTCGCAAGTGTTCACGACAATCGACCCTCGTGGCCCTTAATCGAGCCACCATGCCCTCGACCACCCCACACACCAGCCACCATCCTTCAGGAGCTTCCCGCCGAAATTCCACCGCCAACGAGCCACAAACACCTCCACCCCCTGCTCTGTGTTCTGTAATGGAGAAGCTCGGTCTTTGCATCCCACCGAGCAAGGCTTTTGAGGGAGGGAGGACTACCCTATTCTCGGAGTTGGACACATTGATGTTGGACTAACAGCTTCACTTGCAATGCAGAAGACCCTCCAAACACACCCGACCCACACCCACCAAGCTCGTTGCACCCAGTGTAGAAGCCAGCAGCCTCCCAGACAGGGTTGTGGAATCGCACCAAACAAAACCACACATCACCACACAGACTTAGGAGATCTACCACCCCACCAGTCGCGCCACCCCAGGCTTGAACACATAGAGGTACTGAAATTCGAATAATTAAAATGTAGGAGGGTCGGAAGAAGCACATAATTTCCCACCACACTCTGAGGACCTCCCCCCCCCCAACCACACCAAGAAAAGATCACTTCTACCTCCAATACTCTTGCTCCCTCCCCCCAAAAGACATTAAAAACCTCACGCAGATAATCCAAACAACCCAATTACGGGCCTAGAATCCAAAAGGCGAAATCCATCTACAAAACTACCACCCCTCCCAAGAGTAATGTTGCCTACGCGGTCCACTCCAACCACCGATATACTCATAATTGCAGAACACCAATACACAAATCGATCAGAAGCTCCTGAAGGCCAAGTCCACCAGGAACCAAAGTCGACAACCACATATAAACTCAAAAAAACACCCTTGCAACAGGAAAGTTACAAGTTTACAGAGCCAACAGCTTGGGGGCAAACTGTGTTTCTGGGGGCGCCACTTTTCCCAACGGAAGTGGTGTCGTCGCATCCTTCTCTAACGAGAGAGTTGTTGATCTTCTATCACAAATGCTTTAGCATAGCCTTTCATATTTTTCCTTTAAAATGTGGACATGTGGTATTCCTGTCTATGGAGAATTGGAGCTCCATTATGATAGAATGCATTCATGCATTCAACTTGCAATGCATTCTTATACAACCACCTAATTGTCACACATGAGAAAAAATGATAAAGTATGAAAATTTAGATTAAATTAACAAATACACATTTAAAATCGACCCTAATATGCAACCTATCACCTAGTTGGGTTAAGCTACAAGTTGTATAAGTTGAATTCCAATAGTTAATAATTAAGCATATTCTAATTTGAGATATGTATTTTATAGCTTAAGAAACTCTTGGATGCAAATCAAAATTATCTTTAGTAACAACTCCTCTTTGCAAGTATCACTTATTAAAATTATATCTAAAGTTTTTTTTTTTCCATAGTAAACCTTTTCATGAACCCTCCAAATTGATTTCAAAACTTAACTGCATACTTAACTGTATATATTTTTATTTCTTTCAGTATTTTCAGTATTCTTATAATTTCGTATTTATTTTAATGAATAAATTTGAGGATAACTTTTGTAGATCAAATCTCCTCTGATACCTTTCCTATGATCTGGAATGGATATTGAAACACCACTTCCTTCCCCACCTTCCACAGATCCATGTATATCTTACTATTTTATTTTGCGATATATTTTATTTCAAAGTTAATATATTTACATATTTTCTAAATTTTATTGAAATTTTCAAATTTGAATTAATTTAGCCTATCTTTGATTTATCTGACTTAATCCTTAAAAAATCCTAAATATAATTCAAATTTGAACTAACCTAACCATCATCAAACCAAATCTATGTGACTTAATCCTTAAAAAAAGGGTCCAAATATAACAAATTTAGACTAAGGATTTTTTTAAATACCATATTTTTTAAATACTATGTTTTTTTGGGTTGCATCCTTGATAGGGTAAATATAGTGTCCATCCTTCAAAATACTTGGGTCAGTATCCAAAAAATTTCAAATGTTATCCAAATTTTGTATATAGGTTTTGTACAATTTCACACTGTAGAGACCAATTATAATTTTTGGAGGATATTTTGGTTTTATTCTTATTCCAAAAAACCATCGACAAAATTATAATCTTTGGAGGATATTTTGGTTTTATTCTAGTTCCAAAAAACCATTGAAAGTTTTTGTATAATATTATCAGATTGTTTGTTGCTCATTGTTCCCATTTTCTAAATTTATGACACCATCTTGCTTCCTCTTCAAATTTATCGTTGCAAGTTAGCTCCACAAAATCCCCAGCGCATATGGGAGGATAGTTTTATGCAATAGGTGAGATTGCAAAGTGGTCAGGTGGCTGTAAGATTGCATCAAAAGCAATGTGTCCAAAAACCTACAATTAAAGATAAATAAAATTAGTTAATGATATTGCAAGATATATTATAAACAATTGTTAAAATTTGCACAGAGTTCAATTTACAAAAGGGAGAATGGGTTGAATTTCATATTCAATTTTGAATCATAATTCTTATCACCCTTACCAAGAATGCATGCTTACAAATAAAGAATTTCCTAAAACTTTACAGTGATGAAGACAAAGTATACAACTAGCCATATATTCACATGTAGCTATGAAAATGGAAATCCATAGAGTGTGGCTTGATTTAATTGTATAAATGTAATGCACTTGTAAAGAATGGTGAATTTAGGTCATTGCTAGTTTGAGTATCTGTTGACAGTGTTGGACCTGTCAACATTCAAAGGGGCATCCCGATATGCGGTTCCAATTAGACCTCACACCATTTTGGGATAGGAGCCTCATCTGGAATACGTCCTGGTTACTATTTTCTTAAAGGTTTTCCTGGGCTTTAGTTGTCAACAAGAGAGAAGATCACATATGTGCCTTTGAAAAGAAAGTAGGTGTGTTTGGTGAATGTTCAGTTGTAGGTGTGTCAAGGTTCTTCCACTGTGAAGGGAAAATAAAGTGAGCCTCTAAGAGAGAGGTAATAGTACCACCTTAGTAGAGACACGCAAACATGAAATATTATTTTAACATTTAGCGAAATAGTCCACAAAGACGTGAAGGTCATTGCAACCATTACAACACATTCTCAATATGATAAGCACTAAAACACCTGAAACAATTCTACTAATTTATTATAGGTGGAAAACAAGCATGAATCATAAGCATTCACAGAACAATATTACAAATATTCTTAATCCATACATGAAGAACTGGTTGGCCATTAGAATTCATATATTAACTAAAAGTCTCAAGACACGTATACAATAAACACCACTAGCTCCAATAGTGGAGCATTGGAACCACTACTTTGTAACAACCCTCGTGAAAATTCCATGTAATAAAAGTTAATAAAGACAAAATAATAATCATGGTCATGGGACATGTATTCCAAGCTGAATGTTGGGCAAAAACATCCTAGTGTGGGTATTCATTTCGTTTATTATGGCCAAGGAAATCGACAAAGGCAATGGCAAAGGATTTGGAAAGGCATGGGGCATTAATTGGCATTTTATTTATGAAAATAATGGAAATTAGGATAAAAGGAAGGTGAAAGGTCATAGGTTGCATGTGAGAATGAAAATGAAGGAAAATAATGGATAATGAAGAAAATAGAGGCCTCATTGATAAAAAGGCTTCTAAGGATTAGTTCATAGAATTTTTTCAGTTCAGTTTTGGAGCTCTCATTCTATTCTCTCTCTCTCTCATACTCTTGGACACTTAGATTTTTCTTGGAGCACTCTTGTAGGAGTTTGGGGCACTTAGGATTTGGATCAAGAAGGAAAAGAAAGAGAAGGAAATCACAAGAGGACATCGGGATCATCAGCGACAACGGATTTTTCTTGCAGGTACCAAGTTACATGTATGATCTCCTCACTAGTTTTGGCATGCATGACATATGCATGTGGTTATTTGTTTATGATTTGTCCTTGGCATGGAGGATTGTATGGATTGACAATGGTTTTGCCTAGCCTTTCCATTTCCTAGATAGCCATGGCGTTGTGGGTTTTAATTTTGTTTTTTGGTTGGTTTTCATGTGTCTTTGGTGGTGGGTTGAGTTATTAGTTCCTGGAAGCCTTGGCTAAACAAACGCTTTGGAAGCCCTGTAACAACTTGGGTCGAGTTAGTAGTCCTGGAAGCTTTGGTTGGAAAAACACTTTGGAAGCCCTTGGTGGGTTCAGTTACTAGTCTTGGAAGCCCTGATTAGAAAAATGCTTTGGAAGCCTAGCAACAATTGTGGGTTGAGTTACTAGTCCTGGATGCCCTAGTTGGAAAAAACACTCTAGATCCTTGGACATCTTAGGTAGAGACCAATTTGATGATGGTTAGTGATGTCTGACCGTGAGGTGGAATCATTGTATGAGTTTTGAGGTAGCTTGGCCTCTGGAAGCACTAGTTTGGTTTTGATTGATGTGTTTTATGAGATCCCACATTCATGTTTGGAATATGGCATGAGGGTGACTGGTTGAAGAGAGATTTGGCTCAACCATGTCTATAGTCGGGTGGTACGTGGAAGTCCCATACTTGGTTGCATTTTTCTTATAGAAATAAGAGTTATTTTCCTCATGTATTGATGGGTAAATATGCTTGTTACTATGTGGCTTATATGGATGTTCTATACTTGTCATTTCTATTGTTTATATGCTGGTTATGAATGTGTTTTATGATAGTTATATGTATGGCTCTCATCGTGTTTTGACTTGTAAATGAATGAACAATGAATCTATGACCTAGTAGAGGATAATACAGTTAATGTGACGAGGAAAAAATGTTTCTTAACGATTCTCAAATAAGCATGAGACCCCTATTCTCAGATATGTTGTTTAAACCTATAGTTTACATATTTGTGACATGTTTGGCGAAATGTTTGCCATGGCTAGTAGGGGTTAGGTCCAGTCAAGTCCTTGTTCAAGTGATTGCATTTACATCTTCATTTCTTTGTTATCTTTCATTTCTAGAAGTATCATGGAGATCTAGGCAATGGCCTGAGCCTTGAGCCTAAAAAAGTGACACGAAAATCGGGGTCACATACTCATAACTACTGGGAAAATTCCCAGTTGCACGCATGCCCATGTTGTATGAGCAACTAGAAGTTTCCAGTCACACTCTTGCCCATATCAAGGGAGCAGCTGGGGGATTGATAAATTAAAAGGTCAGTTCGATTCAGGGGCTAGCCTCCTGGAAGGTTGGAACGGCTCCTGGGTTTCTTGTAGAAGGTGCATAAGGTTTGCGTTGTTGTGTTATGTCGATTCCACTTCCTTAATTGAAACATAGGGAGTTGAATCATATCATAGTAACTCTTTGTCACATGTTTACCCAGGTTGGCCGGTTACTTGGGTAGATGTGGGAGGGGAGTGTTAAGTATCACAGTGGTATTAGAGCGAGTTTCATTCTCTTTGGGCAGTGTAGTTTCTGGTCTCTTGTGTGATATCGAATAACACAAAGTGGTATCAGAGCATGGTTCAACACTTGGACTGGATGGGCGGAATGTATTTAACACTCAAGCTTCATATATTAAGTCAAAGTCCCAAGAAACATGTATACAAAAAACACCACTGGCTCCAATAGTGGAGCATTGGAGCCATTACTTGTTCCCCAAAAGAACTAGTCTCTCTGATTCCTTATGGGAGAAGACAAGGTGGAAAGTATTTTTCTTGTACAATGAGGGTGTATATATAACCATTAGGGTGATCCTCCACCTCCCTTGTGACTCTTTGACTACCCTCATGACTATTTTACTTCCCTATGACTTTTTTACTTTTACTTGACTCTTCATATTTTGTACATGTCCTTTGGACTTCCACTTTACAACACATTTTCGAATAAGGATTTATTTAATCCACAAAATTATGTGGCATATGATGACTCATGACGTGACATGACGTGAAACTGATGACATAGCAATGTCAAACCATATTTTGTTGCTGCTTGTTTTGTGTCTTCTTGAGAATGATCTCTTTTCCACCTCCATATGCCTTAGATATGAGGATTCTTTAGCATTATCAGGTCTTTAGTTGTGGTCACAAACTGATTTCCCTTTTCTTGTCTTGATTGATCAACTTGTATCTTCATCTATAGAGGCGTCTTCTAGCATGGTCTCCTTCTCCATCTTCTTCTTTATCATCCTTTCATAGCATGATAGAGTGCCTTCATATACAATTTACTCATGGCAATGTCAAACCATATTTTCTCGCTTCTTGCTTGTGTATTCTTGAGAATAATCTCTTTTCCACCTCCATATCGCTGAGAGATTAGGGTTCTTTAGCGTTATTAGGTCTTTGATGTATGGTCACAAACTAATGTCCCTTTGCATGTCTTGATTGATCAACTTGTATCTTCAACTATAGAGGTGTCTTCTAGCATGGTATCCTTCTCCATCTCCTTCTTTATCATCCTTCCATAGCATGATAGAGTATTTGCATCTACAATTCACTCGTGAAAATACGACATTAGTTCGATAAACCCCTAGTCTAAGATGTTGCATGATGATCCACTAGCTGAGTTGAAACTAAGTGGCAGGTTGAGGAAGAAGCTTGGTGACTATGCAATTACATAGCTTAGGCAATCAAGGGTCACGTATGATCCTTAAGACTATGCAATGTGTAGTTTAGGCTGGACTGTACAAGTCAATTTTGCAGTTGAGGGGTTAAAGGAGCCATACTGAGGGCTTGAGCATTGAATTTTCATACTGCATAGTTTTGGAAGGAAATGGAGGTCGTGTGGTCTCGCAATTGCGCAATTCATGAGCTAAGGGTTGAGGCCTAAGCCTTGAGACTGCGCAAAGCATAGTTCTGACTGGGCAGGTTAGAGAGATTGCACAATTTTGGAGGTCAAAGGTTAAGCTTGAGCACTATGATTGAAAACTGTGCAGTCTTGGAAGGCAGGAACGGTGCATTGCTCGGTGCCAAGAGGAAGGGTTGCTACTTGAGGGCTGAGACTATGAAATGCGTAGTTTAGGAAGGCTAGATGAGGCCAAGTTGCCCGGTCGGGAATTTTTCTATATTTTATTAAGTGTGGGATCTGTGCAACTAATATGAATAGTGACAAAACTTGATTTTGATCACACTTAGAACATTTTATGACATGACATAGATCATCCAGAACATATGAACAACATACTTCCCTCAATGCGACAACTATGCGATAGTTGGCACCAAGTGCGACACCAAAGATACACTTTGTGACGACCATGATGACACTTGTGCGACAATTCTTAAAACTTTGGAAATGAGTGTGAAACTTGTTTACATGGTAAGACTAACTCATTTACACAAATATTACCCTTTGAAAACACCAAAACTAGCTTTTATACATTCTGCAACACTTAACATGTTAAAAGATGACACTTTTATTTTCTCACAAACTGGACCAAAACACTTAAAGAAAACTCATGCAATGAATCTTGATGTTTGTGACAACAACATGAAAAGTCAAAGTAGGCTCCAAAATTTTAATGCAAGCCAAAATTTTGGAGGGTGTTGTAGCAGTGACAACACTTGCGACACACTCGTAGAATTCCAGCTTCTCTGCCTTAGTTCATTGTTTTGTGCAGGTTCTAGTTCTTCAGGAAGTATTGATTCATCATTCATATCACTTTGGTTTCCCCACTTACTCCATACATAAAATTATTCCCCTTTGTCCTTTCTCAGCTAAACATAAACATGGGACCATCAATATCACAATGTTTTGAATCCAGGAATGGTAGTTTAGTTCGCAAGCTTTAGATTTCCAGAGTATAGTTTTTCATTTTTTGGTGTTGCTCTGTTGCTAGCAATCCTGGACAATACCCTGGTGAAGTCACTTAAGAAACACAAACATTGCTCTGTTGCCAACAACCCTGTACAGTAACTTGACGGAGTTGCTTACCTGACCTCCCTGGGCAAGAATCCTCTCTTCTTTCGCCTCTTATTTATATATTTTGTATGGGACTATGCATAGGTACTTATTCATTTTTATGAGTGAAAGAATGATCTTGACTTATTGAGAGAAGAGGTTTTTCCTTCAAAGAAGCATTATAAAGACCTCTGATTTTGTTTTGCTCATTTAGATTTTTCCATTCTCCTTCTCTACTTGATTGGATAAACATGGAAAACACTAAAACATAAAGAAAAAAATGAAAGAGTAAGGTTTCCAGAGTGAACACAGATATCATGGTTCAACACAAATTCTCCTTACAAAAGGATCATATTTTCCATCAGAACATCATTGACCAAAAGATGTAACTAGAACAAAGAAGAACGATCGAAGGTTAGCCAAATGTTGTAGTGTCACAATACTCTTTTCGATTCAATCACACACAATGAAGCCAAAAAACACATTCACACACAACGCTTATTTACATAAACAAAAACAAAACAAAGAAACAAGAAAAACAACTATGTACATAAGGTAGGGCACAACCCTAGACCATCATTGAAAATATTGTTTTAAATCTTGACCTTTAATAGGAAGAGAGTCAATCTTCTCGTCCAAATATTGGATATGATATGTGTGTTGTCCAAGCATCTCATGTACTATGAACGGTCTGATCCACATGTATTGGAACCTAGTATGTTTTCATTTGTATTCGTGGGCTTTGTCCCACTTCAAGACCAAGTCACCCACATTGAATTCATTTTTCCCTACAAACTTCTTGTCAAAACGCCTCTTGATATGACTATGATTGAGGGATAATTTCTCTTTATCTTTAATTTTTTCTTCCTACATCTTGTGAGGATGTCTATCCTTACCCTGGGACTCTTTTGAAAGTTGAAGGGAAGGCAGATAGATGTTTGAATGTAGGTTGGCTTCTTTTTTGTACACCAGGAAGTAAGGAAATATATTTTTTTGTTAATATCAGGTATGGTAAAAAGGGACATTATCAAGAATACCTAATGGTGAAGTTAGTAGTAACATTAAGCTTTTTGGGTCGAATAAGAGAGAAAATAATTTAATAGATTTACTGGACAATAGATCTATTAACACAATTTATTTCTAAAATTGGTCCAGTTTCCAATCTGGAAAACCAGCTGCCATTTTTTATTGTGATTTTGTTGAAGTAATATAAATCATTTTTGTTGACTTAAAAAAAAATGAGATATGATTTATTAAAGAAAAAAGAAAAAAACTACTTTTTAAGATATTTTTCATGTATTTTCAATTATTTTTAATGTGAATCTACTCAGAGGTATGTAGAGTGGATACTTGTTAGGTGTTGAATTTAATTCTACATCCAATGAGTGTCTATACTTGACATTTGAGTAAAACTATAAGGAGATAAACCAAAAATATAATTTAAAAAAAAAAATATTTTCCCTCCAAAATATTTATGAATGACATCATCATCTTGAATCCTATTGATTCTTTTAAAATTAATTTTTTTAGCACATTTTTTTGTTCTAAGGCCCATTTTTTATCTCAAAAATCCCAAAATGAACAAAAAATATACTTGGAATAAATTCATAATCTCAATAAAGTTTATACACTCCCAAAAATTTCAATATTATCCATCACCCTGCACACTCATCAAATGTTGCAATCCTCTCACCCTATACATTCAACAAAAGGTCCAACAAAGGTCCAATATTATTCAGGAGGGAGTTATTGTCGTTAATGACAATGTTAGGAGGTTAGGTTTTTAAGCAATCAATTCCACAATGATGATTGTCAACACATTTAATAAATAAAACAATCCCCTCACCCTACACATTTAAACAAAATCATTTCCCTACATATTCACTAAATACTCTAACCCTCCACATTCAACAAATAAGGCAATATTGGGACAAGAAAGAAGCATTGTCATTAATGACAAGGTTTTTAGTCAATCCTATAATGATGATTGTCAACTCATAAAATATCAATACAATAATAAAATTCCTTAACTTAAAAATGATAATGCAATTATGAGAAAAGAACATTATTATTAATGAAAAGGTTTTAAAATAATCAATATCGTAACTATGCCCATTAATGAAAGAAGGATCAATCCATAATAATCCTCATGGATCACATTGCATAGACACATGGTCCACCTTGTCAACTCACTAAAATTCACATGGTGATATTGCATGGACACATGGACCTAACTCCATAATAATGCTTATCAAATCAAAATGAACCACTTCGCATGGACACATGGTCCTCTTTTTCAACTTCACATATCAAGTCAAGATAAATCACATTGCAGAAGCATCAACCACCAACTCACTTAGGATCATATGATGATATTACATAGACACATGGACCTAATTCAATAATACTGCTTATAAAATAAAAATGAATCACATTGAATGGACATATAGCCTATTCATCAAATCAAAATGTGAATAATATTTCACATACACATGACCTACTTGTGTCAATTCCACATTGCAAAGAAGTAAGGCCCCAATCCCATAATAATGCATATTAAGTCACATGGTGGATCATATTATGTGGCACATAGCCCTTGTCAACTCATAAATAATCACATTGCAATAACACATAACCTACACATCTTACTAATTACATATCTTGTTAAGAGGCATCCACTAATTGCATATCCACAACAATTATGAATCGGTGTTCATAAATCAACATAAACATGGTGAGATTAAGAAGACCAAATTCCCTTCAGGAAAGTCACAAGTTTGCGAAATTTGTATAGTTTGAATGACATAAAATCACAATTTTGAATAGTCAAAAGTTTTATTACCAAATTTAGATTCATAAAAAAAAAACCATAACATTGAAGTGTTAGATTAGATTGTACTGCCTCAATGGTAGCTTTGACACTTTATTCTATGGCTTTGTTGATGAAACCTCAACTTATCTCAGTGAAATTTAGGTTCTACTTGTAGAATTTTAGGCTTAGAGAATGAACCCTAAAATTACCCTACTTCAATTTGTGGAGGGTTCATTCTCTATGGGATTCCTCTTTTCTAGTTGGCATTTTGGGTTATCTAATAGAGCTTATGTTTTCCTTGATAATTAAAGTATTCTGATGTTGATTTTTTTTCCATGTTAGTGCAAGGGAGGTTTTGGCTTAAAGTTGGGGCACTTCCTTGCTTCTCTCTCTCAGTGCACTCTTGTTCATGGCCCGCACTTTATTTGTTATATCATGAATACAAGGGAGGACATTCAGTGGACTATAAGAAGACATGAAGGTCATATTGAAGGCAAAAGTGCATCAAATCAAACAACATTAAGGAAAATTCAAGAACGTAAGGCTAATACATCAACATAAAAAAGTATCATTGGCGTCTTGGTGCAAGAAAGAGGCATATTATAACATTATAAAAGAATGTGCATGCAAGAAAGAGACATATTATAACATTATAAAAGAATGTGCCATTCTTCATATAATCATAATCAATTTCTCGAGAAAGAGGGATGCAAGAAAGACGCATATTATAACATTATAAAAGAATATGCGTGCAAGAAAGAGACGTATTATAACATTATAGAAGAATGTGCCATTCTTCATATTATCATAATCAATTTCTCAAGAAAGAGGGATGGTCCCTCAAGTCTAATAGTGAAGTCAACAAAAAATTAGTTCATTAATATCACAGTCTATCAAACACCCAGATTTGAATGTGTAGATGCAAGAATATAAAGCAAGTGAAGATGCCAAACACAATCATAATTCTCCTTAGGTTTTGATGTGTTTTTCTCAAAAGTGTTTGAAATTAATTTTTAAATTAAAATTTACTTGGACTATACAACCATTGGTTAGACCTGGAAACTGAATTAAGATCAAACATAGTAAACCATATGTGAAAGGCAAGGAACATAGATTGTCAAAGTCACCAATCTAGTAGTGTTTTAATGTCAATGGTGTACTAAACAACATAATTTTGCAAATTGCAAACTAAATAACCTAGAAATATATAAAAGAAAAATTAAGTGTAAGTAGTGGATTAACATAACAAGCATTCAAATTGAAACACCCAAATTTGAATGTGTAGATGCAAGAATATAAAGCAAGTGAAGATGCCAAACACAATCATAATTCTCCTTAGGTTTTGATCTGTTTTTCTCAAAAGTGTTTGAAATTAAAATTTACTTGGACTATACAACCATTGGTTAGACCTGGAAACTGAATTAAGATCAAAAATAGTAAACCATATGTGAAAGGCAAGGAACATAGATTGTTAAAGTCACCAATCAAGTAGTGTTTTAATGTCAATGGTGTACTAAACAACATAATTTTGCAAATTGCAAACTAAATAATAACCTAGAAAAATATAAAAGAAAATTAAGTGTAAGTAGTAGATCAACATAACAAGCATTCAAAATGAAAGGAAAAATAAATGTGTAACACTCAATGGAAAGGTACAAACATGAATAAGAATATGAGTAACTCTTTCGTGTAGGAGTGCAAACAATAAATAAGGTTTAATAAAAGAAAAGTGAGAGAGATTTTCGGGTCTTCTATCACAAATAGATCGACATAATCTTCTATAATCTTCTAAATTGTTCCTTTGTTCCTTTTGAAATGTAGACATATGTTGTATTCCAATACTTAATATTTATTCATATGCTTATTTGAGATAGGTATTCTAAAGCTTAGGAAACTCTTAAATGCAAATCAAATTTATGTGTAGTCACAACTCATATTGCAAGCACTACTTATTAAACCTTTTCTACTTATTAAACCTTTTCATGAAACCTGCCAAACTAGTTTCAAACAACAATATTGTATCCAATAGCATTTGAAACGATATGACATGAAAGGAAACAACAATATTGTATCCAATAGCATTTGAAACGATATGACATGAAAGGAAATGAGACTTGGAGATAGAAATCAATGATTTATTCATAAAAAGTGGCCTAGAAACATCGTGAACAATGCATAGAGAACTTCATGAATAGAGCCCTTGTCTCCTAAACAAATTTGGTTACATTGCTCATTAAGAATAAATTTGAATCATTTTAAAACTAGCAATTGCACCGGGAGGTGCAAAGGAACGCTGAAAGGAAACCTTCCAATGATGTAAGAGGGGCAAAACAGGCAGATGTTGAGTTAATTCTTCTCCAACTCCTCCTAGGAGAACAGAGGGAGAAGAATAAATGGCCTCCAAGCACTGAGATCAATCGAATTCACTATCATGCCGTTTCTGGTAACATAGCAATGGAATGCAGGCTTTCGAGAGGGCGTATATTTGTTATTGCTTGGGGTTATGGTCCAAGAAGTTCGAACATCAAAATATAATGAGAGGATATTGCCTTTTAATACAGTTTACAAGAGGAGGATTTTTATTAATATTCAAGCACTTTATAAAAGAGAGAGATAGGTTCTGTGCATTATTCAAAGGATATTCAATTGTTTTTATTATTATCGAATAAATTAAATGTTAAAAGTAATTAAATAATATTTAAAGTTTGAATTTATATATTTATTTTATTTTTAATAATTACATGCTATGATAAGAAAAGATTTCAAAACCAATAAAAAAATAAGAAAAATAAAAGTAAAAATTAATTAAATAAATAGGAATAAAATAAAATAAAGATATAATTAAAATTAAAATTAAAATAGATAAAAATAAATAAAAAAATAGAATAAAATAAAATAAAATAAAAATTAAATTCTTAATTGCAAAAACAAGAATAAAATAAATAAATAAATAGAAATAAAATAAAATAAAGATTAATAAATAAATAAATAAACAAACAAATAAATAAAATGAGATGAAAAGTAAAATTACATAAATAACAAATTAATAAATTTAAAATTAAAAATCAATAATTTTATTAAAATAAATATAAATATTTAAAATTCAAATTATAAAGTTTGATTATTTGGTTTACTTTTCCCTGGCATTGTGTGATCAAAATGGAAGGCATATCTCAATGGATTTAACAAGCGCACCTCAAATAAAATGCATAATTCATGAATCTTACAAAGACAATGGCTCCATGAACCAATATGGACCACTTGCAGACTTGTGTACAAGAGAAATCCAAATAAAGGAATATTCCGTATAAACAAGAACCAATTATGAGAAAGATGATCTTCTTTAACATGTGGCTGAATTATATGATTAAACAATTAGATAGGTATTTGTTATATTGATAATTTGAGATTACCTGTAGACCTCGCTGCATACACACCATTTGTGGCAGTCTCAATATCATCGAACATTCAATCCTATGGCATGGTAACCTCTGCTCCAAATTCATGCTGCTTGTAAACATCATGCTCCTGCATATGCAAAGTTGGGTGAAACTCCGTTGCTGAAATAGATTCATAAATCCTGAAGAAGCAAAGATTTTTAAAGTTCCTGTAGCTTATAATCTGATTGTGCATACTTCCAAAAGAACCAAGGAGAATGATTCCTTTTTACAGTATTTTCACATGAAGTATGCAATTCATGTAGAATATTAGAGCCATGAAAAGGGAATATGACTGCTACCATTATGGGGATTCAAACAACCTACTTCTGATATTACTGAAATTCCCCATCGTTGCATGTTAAAACAAATGTTGAAATAAAAATACAACCTGGATTTTCCAGTTCACCTCCATGGCATAGATTGAATATTGCAGAGTAGAATAATGATGGTCAACGAACACAAGATAGTTGGATTGTTGAGAGCTAGGATCTGTTACAGCGTACATACGGGTTTGATACTAAGAAAAAGTAGGCCATAACCTGTCCACAAGGGACCTTAACCTGTCTCAAGGTAGCAGGCAGTAAGAAGTCCAAAGCTTTTGTTCGGTGGGGTATGGATGCTAGGTAGCAGTCTAGTATCATCACCATAAAGTTGGAAGAGAGTTTGAAAGTTCCAATTTAATACCGGCCTCTATTCCATATGGGCTTTTCAAGACTATGGGCTTCGATTGGATCTAATGCTCTGGTTCGAATGTAGGAGCAACAGGCACTGAAATCCAAGCAAGATCATCCAGGCAAGACCAGCAAGAGTGCCCTATCAAAATCGAAGGCTAAGGAAGCAGCGAATCGAGGAGGAGAAACAAATTTGTGAAATGAGAGGGATCCAAACACAGGAGCAAGTTGGGTTGAATTTAAAAACAAAGCGGACCCTCCAACCGTCACCGTAGCACGTATTTAAAAAGAAATGTAGAAAGGGGTAGAAAAGGGGGAAAAGTAAGCACCGAAGCATATTTATTCACATTTTTCTCAATGCCCAGCTCTGTTCCTTCGTGACATACTTCATATATCTTGATTTCTTGCGCCGAGTTAGATTTAATAGCCAATTAATCACGTTCTATCTTTCAGCGAAGAGGTTCGCAGGGTCAGAGATTGAGATGCTCGTGATCAATGAAGCATGACGAAGAAGAAGAGCAAGAGAGAAACCTAAATTGTATTGGTGCAGGGATTGCATTGCGCAGGAATCCCAATCATAAACATTTCTGAGTGTAAGGCGTGAATGGTTAATGCATGTGGGGAGATGAAAGGGCGATCTGTGAAGAAGGGAGGACAGTGAAGTTCATCCAAAAGGAATTTCAACCACGCCCCGATGACATTTTCTTCGCTTCCCTTCCCAACACTGGAACCACATGGGGTAAGGCGCTGCTCTATACCATCTTGCAATTTACTTCCGCAAGCAATAAGCATCCAGCAGACCCGAATGGTGATTCTGCTGTGGGTGAGAAATTGTTTGCTATGGATGAGAAAAATCCCCATGTGCTGGTCCCAACCATGGAAACTTATCTCTTCAATTCAAGTGACAGTGATCAGTATGACATTTCCTGCTTCTCTGATTTTCCTTCCCCGCGTCTGCTACACACTCATTTTCCAATCTATACGTTGCCTCTTCTTGTGTGGCCGCAACCCCAGAG
>CM076582.1:537526816-537585900 GCA_034641835.2 Pinus albicaulis | reverse complement strand
TAAATCAACAAGTCCCTTCAGTAAAGTCACGAGTTTGTGAAATTTGTATAGTTTGCAGTGGACTATAAGAAGACATGAAGGTCATATTGAAGGCAAAAGTGCATCAAATCAAACAACATTAAGGAAAATTCAAGAACGTAAGGCTAATACATCAACATAAAAAAGTATCATTGGCGTCTTGGTGCAAGAAAGAGGCATATTATAACATTATAAAAGAATGTGCATGCAAGAAAGAGACATATTATAACATTATAAAAGAATGTGCCATTCTTCATATAATCATAATCAATTTCTCGAGAAAGAGGGATGGTCCCTCAAGTCTAATAGTGAAGTCAACAAAAAATTAGTTCATTAATATCACAGTCTATCAAACACCCAGATTTGAATGTGTAGATGCAAGAATATAAAGCAAGTGAAGATGCCAAACACAATCATAATTCTCCTTAGGTTTTGATGTGTTTTTCTCAACACCCAGATTTGAATGTGTAGATGCAAGAATATAAAGCAAGTGAAGATGCCAAACACAATCATAATTCTCCTTAGGTTTTGATGTGTTTTTCTCAAAAGTGTTTGAAATTAATTTTTAAATTAAAATTTACTTGGACTATACAACCATTGGTTAGACCTGGAAACTGAATTAAGATCAAACATAGTAAACCATATGTGAAAGGCAAGGAACATAGATTGTCAAAGTCACCAATCTAGTAGTGTTTTAATGTCAATGGTGTACTAAACAACATAATTTTGCAAATTGCAAACTAAATAACCTAGAAATATATAAAAGAAAAATTAAGTGTAAGTAGTGGATTAACATAACAAGCATTCAAATTGAAAGGAAAAATAAGCCAAGCATTCAAATTGAAAGGAAAAATAAATGTATAACACTCGATGGAAAAGGTAGAAACATAGATAAGAATAAATGTAACACTCGATGGAAAGGTAGAAACATGAATAAGAATACGAGTGACTCTTTGAATTTGTGGGAGTGCAAACAAAAAATAGGGTTTAATAAAGAAAAAGTGAGAGAATTTATGGGCTTCTATCACAAATGCTTCAAACATAATCTTTAAATTGTTCCTTTTGAAATGTAGACACATGGTTTGGAGCTCTTTACCAAACTAAATTCCATGCTCCTCACTCAATCACGAGAGCCCTATCTTATATCATTTATGCATTACCAAGGTAGCTAATTGGTAGATATGTAGTGATGCTAATAGCAATATGAAAGAAATTAAATTCACAAATACACATTTAAAGTCGCCCCTTATATGCCTAAGTTGTATATGTTGTATTCCAATACTTAATATTTATTCATATGCTTATTTGAGATAGGTATTCTAAAGCTTAGGAAACTCTTAAATGCAAATCAAATTTATGTGTAGTCACAACTCATATTGCAAGCACTACTTATTAAACCTTTTCATGGTAATCAATAGCATTTGAAACGATATGACATGAAAGGAAATGAGACTTGGAGATAGAAATCAATGATTTATTCATAAAAAGTGGCCTAGAAACATCGTGCATTTTAAAAAAATAAGCTTTATTATTTGAATAGTAAATCAATAACTCAAATTGAAATCAATACTCTCTTTTTATTTTACATATAATTTCATTTATAACTAATATAATTAAAAAACTGAACTAATCTAATTATAAAATGAATTAAAATCAATACTCTTTTATTTTAGAAGCAATTCATTTTATAACTATTATAATTAAAAGAAAAGAAATGACTAGAAACCAAATAAAACATAAAATACAAGTTAAAAATCACCTTAAAACTAATAAAGTGAATTGAAATCAATACTCTTTATTTTAGAAACAATTCATAATCTAATTATAAAAAATGAATTGAAATCAATACTCTCTTTATTTTAGAAGCAATTCATTTTATAACTAATATAATTAAAAGAAATGACTAGAAACCCAATAAAACATAAAATACATACAGAAAGTTAAAAATCACCTTAAAACTAAAAAAATGAATTGAAATCAATACTCTTTTTATTTTAGAAGCAATTGATTTTATAACTAATATAATTATAAAAAAAAATAAAAATGACGAAACCAAATAAAACATAAAATACATACATAAAGTTAACAAGCACCTTAAAACTAATAATAAATCCAAGTTTTTTTTTCGCTATTTCATGACCATAATCCATTATTACAATCCAATATTGGATAACAAAAAACTAACTTAAACAAAAATAAGTTAGGTGGATACAAAAATAAGCTAGGTGGATAACAAAGAGAGCTATGCACATTGGTTAAGGCTGTAGGAGGAAGAAACAATGTAGGCTGTTGTAAAAAGAACAAATTTATTTTATTGATTTAAATAAATAATAAATATATATTTTTCTAAAATATTAATATTTTAAAAATGTTTATAATATAATTAAATTAAATTTAAAAAATAAAATAATTACCATATTAATATAATATATTTGATAGGTATATTAATTTATAATGGATTGGTTGGACTCGTTTATTTATTTGATGGGAAAATTATATATATATATATATGAAACTAAACTTGAAACAAACATTTTTCAAATCAACTAAACTAAACCCAAGTGACCATTTAAATAATATTAATTTCATTTATTTTAATCTTCTCATTTTGTTATAAATGAGAAATATAAAATTATATATAAAAACAATTAAAGTAAATACAAGTTTATTTTAAGTTTATTTAAGTTTTAAAGTAAAAATATATTTAAGTCTTAAAAGTAAAAATATATTTGTAAAAATATATTTAAGTTTATTTAATTATTAGGAATTTCCTGTATTTCTTGCCGTTTTCCTGTACTCTATTTATTATTTTAACAACGCAGATCAAAACTCCTCTACTCCTCCAATACCGTCCGTCTGATGTGGGATAAATATCGAAACTTTCCTACTCACCTAAATTTCTGTAAATTTCTGAAGTTCCGGGGTGCAGAGAACATTTTCCTCGAAACCCTCATAATGTTACCATTATCGTCCCGTGTGTAACTTTCTTATCGAAACACACCTCCTTTCCCGTGGCCAGGATCTTCCCCTGTATATGTTTGTTATGAGCAGAAGAGTATACCATCATTTACAGGAGCAATTGGTCAAACACATCCAATCCGCGAAGGGAGAGGCACCGCCGGGCCAAACTGCCCGCAACGGCCCTCTCGGCAAAAAAGAAAATATGATTTTTATTAATAATGTTCAGACCCGCCTGCAAGCGCACCCGCAAAGGCAAGGCCGTGGAATTTTCTCTCACACACAAACCCTCACATGGCCACTTGCAGCCCTAATACAATATACAAATTACATCCATATATATATGTACCTCAATCATCTGATCCTCACTCGATCTGCAGATCAAATCCCTTATTGTACATCGTAAAACTGTCCTTCAATCCTGATCCATTAAAGCCACGGCCCGAACCTCAAGTTTAACGAACGATATCTCGGTAAAAACCAGCATCTCGGAAAGATCGATTCTCCGGCTCTCAGATCCTGGATTGTGCATGGATACACAAAATAAAATCTTAAATCTTAAAGATGCATCGAGCTTAATTAAAAACCAGCGGAATACACAAAATAAAACCTTAAAGATGCATTGTGCTTCATTAAAAACCAGCGGAATACCCAAAATAACACCTTAAAGATGCATTGTGCTTCATTTAAAACCAGGAAAAAAGGCCAATTGATCCTATATATGGACGAACTAAAAACATAATGCAAAAACAAAACCACTGAACAGCATCGCGCGCACAGAACCTGTTGATCAAGATTGAACGAATGCGATTTTCTTGAGCCCTAACCCTGTCATTTAAAGGATGGGCGGATGAAATTGACGGTCAGGATCAATCGCCGAAGAAGACTATCCGGCGAATATACCGCCATCTAACGGTGAAAATTGTTTTGCCGCTTTGTCACGCAATCTATAAAGAGGATTGATGCGCTGCCACGAAGCACGACAGGGCCGTGAGATGACAACCAAGTGGATGGTCATCAACCATTTAAAAAAAAAAAAACTAAACCGACAAAGGCCGTTTGCTTTCCACCTTTTTCCCAAGGGTGTTTTTTTTTTTAATAATTTAATGTAGCGGAACCACCCACTAAATATTAAAGATAATATTTCTTTATATATATATATATATGAGATATCAATTTTGGGATTCAAATGAGTTAAGTAAGTCATTCATTTATGACCATTTTTATGAGAGATAGTCGTAATTGATTAATTTCTCATGATTTTTGAATACTCCACTTATCATTCATTGTATCGGATGATGTTCACACAGGTGAAGAAGTGGCACTGAAACTAGTGAAATGAATCACATAGCATCAATCATCACTTCCTACGATCGGTAAGACATCCAGGGTGGGTGTATGTTTTGCTATGATTGACATGGTTAAGTGTGGTAAAGAATGCACAGCTCTGACAAAGGATGATGAGGGATTGCTGCTAGGTAAGAAATGTAAATGGATGGGTGGGAGTCCTCTCCTAAAAAAATATTTGTACACTTTCCAAAAGAATATGAAAGTGATTTGGATGTACAAGTACGGATACGAGTGCACCATAAACATGGATGATCCCGCACAATGAAGTTAGGGGTGTGTTTTGCGGAGGGTGGGGGCCCCATTGGTTGGTCTCATTACGAGGGTGATTAGGCGGATGAAACATCGCAGATGGGCTATGCTTATGGGGGTGCGATAGGCCAAATGTGAATGTATGATGTTTGATGGTGGATGTATCAACATGAAGTGGTTCCTGGACCAGGGTTTATGGCCATGGCTCTAGATATTGACATATGGTCTACATGAGTGATGGATGCCATGGAAGGTGAGGCTCTATCGACCTGCAAGGGTGCTTATCATGTGCAAGGTGGGGTGATGATAAACATGCTCGGGTGAATGAAACCTATGGTTTATTCCTTTGAAGAAACAATGTTAGGATATGCAAAGATTTTTAGGGGAGCCTATCATGCTGAGGGTAGAATGATACCTGCTCTTAGGCCTTTGTTGTCTAGGGTATATGGTGACTTGGTGTGGTTGCAATACCTGCAGCCAATACCCCTAAGTAAAAGAATATTTTTATACAAATAAATTTGAAACAACTTAAATTTCAAAGTGACAAGAGGGGGCGTACTTGAACTGAAGTATGGTGGGCGTTGTGCCTGAAAATGAATTTTTCTGAAACATGGATCTATGGGGGCTGGTTTGAACATGATGAAGTGTTGATCACTGTGTTTATCGTGGTTTTGTGATTAGGTACTCTGAGCTCCAGTTATGGTTTGTTGAAAAAATGAAAAAAGGGCAATATATAGGCCAATATGGTTCATTTTCAAATCATTTGTGTCTTTTGAGCATATGAGGTCAGAGCAGAGCTACCTTCCCAAGCTTCTCTTGTTGTTGTGGTCAACCTAAGTACCTAGGATTAACATTGTCAGTGTCAGGTAGGACCTTAAACGTCTTGCTTTTTATTTCTGTCATTTTAATGAGTTGGTGGTTCGTACGAATGTGAATTTGTATGGATTTTATGTCCATTTTTTGGTATCACCGCACGTGCGATCAAGGATGGCCCGCACGGTCCTCACGCAAAAAGTGAGTTTTGCGCAAGGCCCTCGTGGTTGGGGAAGCTTATGCGCGTTGAGCTACACGCCTGTATCAGCTATAGGCATGTGGACAGCGCACATAGGTTTTTCACAGGCGTGGGGAGGCCCACTCCTTAAACGTCTTGCTTTTTATTTCTCGTCATTTTAATGAGTCGGTGGTTCGTACGAATGAATTTGTACGCATTTTATGCCCATTTTGGGTAGGACCGCGTGTGCGATCAAGGATGGCCCAAGACATTCCCTCACGCAAAGTGAGTTTCTACAAGTAAGGCCCTCGTGGTTGGGGAAGCTTATGCGCATTGAGCCGCGCGCATGTATCGCCCATATAGGCATGTGGACAGCGCACATAGGTTTTTCGCAGCGTGGGAGGCCCACTTTAATATATATATATATATATATATATATATATATATATTCATTTTTTTATCAAACACTGATTTTTGGTGTTTTTCCTGATGGCAGGATTTTGTGGCGAGAGAGGGACTGGCCTAATCTCTGCGCGACAGTGGCCCAAAACCCTCATGTTCGGGATGTCCTAGCTCAGTATGGTTTACTGAAGTTCTTAGAGAACAACATACTAAGGTCCCAAGATGGGTTCCTGCACTATCTAGTCTGATGCTGAAACAAGAGACAACGTGTTATGGTCCTGCGCTGTAGAGATGTCGTGATCCAGCCAGAGACCAACGTTTATTTTGTGACAGATCTCTTGCCTCAGGGGTGGGAACTTCCATATCCACTCGTCCCTTGGGGAGTGAACATGCATCGCTGGGCCGAGGAGGAGAGACATTGTAGTCCTATCCCGATCACCCGAGGTTATATCTGTGTGAGTTCTATCATGGACCTGGCTGAGAGTGCTACCTTGGCGATGATAGTTTGCATGTTTGGGTCGATGGTGACCCATCGGGTGTCGGGTCTGCAGATTGCGGTTTTCAGTCGACTTCAGGTCGATCACTTTTTTTTATTGGGACCGCTACATCTACCAGGGCATGGTCACTCAACTGGCAAAGGCCCAGAGGGGTGCCATTAAGACCTTTTCTTATGCGAGCATCCTCTGTAGCATTATGTATGAGAGGGTTGTGATGCTCTGACCCTTTGTGGCGGTGCCTCTAGGTCCTTCGATGGATCCTCGGATGCGTCGATGGGCACCTGTGATGCCTCGTGGTGATGGGGGAATAGCAGGCCGTTACTAGGATCTGACGGTCGAGGCGTGGTTCGAGTCGAACCCGCAGGTGTTCCTTAAGTTCCTGTATTCAGGGATGGATTTCCAGGGGGACCCGGACATAGGTCTCCCTCTTGGCTATGCATGGGGTCCAATAGGTATGACCTTTGTTGTTTTCTGCATTTTGAGGATTCTTATTGTATAGATATCTATATGCCTTTGATGGTGACATTGATATAGTTTTTTGGTTTCTCTTGCAGATGTGGGTTTGGAAGGGCGTCTTATCGCTCGTTTGGTAGGCCACCAAACAAGCAGGAGGGACCCACTTGGGGTGGGTCAGGCCCAAATTGGGGGACAGGTTGGTGTAGGGGGGTCCCTCAAGCAAGGGTAGCAGCGTTGCAGTTGTCGGTGGGGATGTTGCTCTTCTTGCACATGTTAAGTCAGTCGAGGCACGGGTGGCGGTGATCGAGGAGTTGTTCGCTGCTGCCGATATTCGAGTGCTGGCAGTAGAGGCTCGAGCTAAGGAGGTTGATGCTCGTGATGTTGATCTAGCAGATTCGTAGATTTGGTTGGAGAGGCTGAGTCAAGGATTTCCGACTAGGGATTTTGATGACCTGGACGACATATGGTTGGAGACAGTGATGGCTCGAGAGAGGGCGCATCGCTCGACTTTACGCAGAAAGAAAAGACTTCGCCGGGCCGTTGTTGCTGCTTCTATACTGCACCGGGTGCTCATGTGGGTTCGGAGGACCCACTAGGTGGGGCTCAGCCCGAGATATTTTGTATGGTCAGGGAAAGAACCCATTATGAGGATGATTCCCCACGTTGAAGACATGTATATTTTTTATTGACGTGATGGTTAGTGACCTATTTTGTATACTAGGACACATATTTTTTGATGTATATATGTGAGATGTATCTTTTGACAGCTCTTCTAATGTGTCTATGGCTATTATATATATATATATATATATATATATATATATATATATGTTTACGATGGATGTTATGTACCTATGATGGATGTTATGCTTATGATTTTTTTTTCATGGATGATGATTTATACGAGATGCATTCCAGTCTAGGATATGGTTAGTTATGCGATCGACTACCTGATTTTGATCTCTTGGTATGTGTGTAAATTTAATGTGATCAAAGTTATGGCTTAACCATTGCACATGTAAGTATTTCCTAAATAGGTGTGAATACCATACTTGAAAATCTTGGTTTAACTGTGATACCACTAACTGAGAGTCAAGAAAGACATGTAGATGGCTAATTCCCTGGTTGGAGGCATCACTCAACAACCCGATGACTGCATCATATTTTGCTTGATTATTTGTAGCTGATTCAATACATAATTCTTTGGTGAGGAATGGTGACCGGTCAGGAGAGTATATGGCCCAAGTGGCTACTGCTAGATTTTGTGACCATCAAGAGGCTCCATCAGAAAATCAAAAATAGTGGATGGGAGGGCGATCAATTTGTGACACAAGAGAATTGTTTTTAGAACAAGTCCATGATGATTGTGATCATCATAAAAATTTATGTTACATTCACTTTATCGCTAGGGTTGAGACTTCCCGCCCTATGGGTGGAATTTCTTGAGGCAGAGCCCATTGATGGGATTAGCTAGGCATATACCGTCAGGCTCAGACATAATGTATGATCCCTTTGAGGAGAAAATGTTTCATGATGTAAGGACCCTTCCATAATGTTTTGAAATTATTGGGTCCTAAGGCTTCTTGTGCAACATCGTAGCAGAGGACTAGATCCTCCTCAGAAAATGAGCGAGGCGTGATGTTGAGGTGGAATGATGCTTTTACTCTTTTTGTGTGAGCCTCATTAGGTTGGATAGAATCTTGTTGACTTTCGTCTATGAGCTCTAATTGTACCAACCATTATTCTAAAGGCTGAGTATCAGTGAGGAGTTCGATAACAACGTGTAAGTTGGGGATTTTTCGTGCAATGGGAAGCACGACCTGCACTCCGTATACCAACTGGAAAGGTGTGAACCTTGTTGAGCATTTGGCCGCTGTGCGATATGCCCATAAGGCTGAAAATACAATATGGTACCAGTTAGTTTTATGGTTTTTACCATATGCTGTAACATCATTTTGAGTACTTTATTAATAGCTTCTACCTGGCAGTTGGATTAGGGGTAGTATGGTGATGAAAACTCATGCGTGAACCCTAGATGATGGGATAGCTCCTGGAATATTTCATTCTCGAAATGCTTTCCATGGTCAAAGAATAAATCCTTAGGTATGTCGAATCATGTGATGACATGGTTGAAGAGAAACCAAGATGGGGTTTCTGCCTTGTTATCGTATGTAGGCATGGCTTCTGCCCATTTCATGAAATAGTCAACAACTACTATGATGTATTTGTGGTTGCCAGATGACGTAGGGTTGAAAGTAATAAAGTAGATGACTCATTTTCAAAAGGGATCTGCTATATTGACCAGGTTCATAGGAGCAGGAGGCACTCTTGCCTTGTGGACGAAGAGTTTGCATCACTCGCACCTTTTAATTGCTTGAATGCAATCATGAAATAGGGTAGGCCAAAAATAACCAGTCCGCAAGAATTTTTGGGTGGCGGCCATCCCTGAGAGGTGGATTGCTGCAAGCCCCACTATGGAAGTAATTTAGGGCTTGCTCAGTTTGGTTGTGTGTGAGGCATCGACGTAAAATAGTGTCAACGCCTCTTTGATAATTGACATCCCCCATGAGAAGGTGTCGGGAGGACTGATGGTGTATGCACCTTTGGTCGTCAAGGGTGAGCTGTTTTTTTAACTTTTGTGTTCACAAAAATAAAAGGATGGCGCCGTATCAAGGGTCCTTGGTTATCACGAAGAACAAATTTTCATCCGGTAGTGAGTCATTAACTAGGGATCCTTGAGTCGTACTTGGGAGATCAGTGATGAATTCGACTAGGATTAATGCTTTCTTGCTCTTGGGGGAGCTGAAATGTAGGTCGAATTCCTGCAGTATATCTATCCATTGAGCATACTTATGGTTCATCATACGACATTTTAGTAGATATCCAATGGGGTTGATAGTTGCTATGACTGTTGTAGTCCTTAGGATAATGTAATGCCTAAGATTTTGTATTGCGTGTACTAGGGCTAGGACATTTTTTTCTTTTGGCTCGTACCTTAAAGTAGGTCCAGCTAGGTTCTTGCTAACGTAATAACTTACGTGCTCTTTATTTTCAGGGCCCTCTTAGACTAATACCCCAGCTATGGCTGTGTATGATGCAGATATATAAGGTATAGTCTTGGTCGTAATTAGATGGGTTGATCAAGGGGGCTAAAGACAAGGTATCATTTAGTGCCTCAAATGAATTTTGAGCGTGACCATCCCATTTGAAGGGAATGTCCTGACGGAGTAGGCATAGGAAGCCCTGGACACAAGTGACATAGTTAGGGACAAGGCATTGTAAGAAGTAGGTTTTCCCTTACAGGATTTGAAGTTGTTTGAGAGTTTTGGGTGGTGGTGCTTATTTTATTGCCTGGACCTTGAGGGGGGAAAATATGATTCCTTGTTGGGATACTATGAATCCTAACAATTTGTCTGCATTAACGCAAGAGAAAAACTTGATGGGTTTCAAGCGTAGGTTGTAGTGTCGGTGACATTGGAATACCAACCGTAAATCCTCCAGATGGTCACCTCGTTTCTTGGATCGTACTGTGAGTTCATCTAAGTAGGCTAAGATGAGATGAGGCAGACCGTGGAAGATATAATTCATGGCCTGCTAAAAGGTGTCTCCAGCGTTTTTAAGACCGAATGGAATAACTTGATATGAGAGCGTGCCCCAAGGGGTGGTGAATGAAATCTTATACTGATCCATATGTTGGATTTGAATTTGATTTTACCTCGAGAATCCATCCATGAAGGACAAGGCCTCATGACCGGCACAAGCATTAATGACTTAGTCAATGAAAGGGGTAGGGTAGTTGTCTTTGGGACAAGCTTTGTTTAAATCTCGAAAATCAGTGCAGACTCAAATGGTGCCCTATTTTTTCATGACGGGTACATGGTTAGAAACCCATGATGTGTAAGTGATTCGGTAGATGAATCCAACTTTATGCAGCTTGTCTACATATTTTTTGATCGCTTTTGCTTTGGATGGGTGTATTTGACATTGCTTTTGGCGGACTAGTGATATGTCAGACCAAGTGTCAATGTGATTTTCTATGATGGTGGGGCTTAGCCTTGGAATTTCCAAATAATACCATGCGAAAATATCCTTGTACTCTTGTAATAAGTCTATATAAGTGACTACCTCATCTAGGATCATGTTTCCCCTAGCGTGATTTCTTTGGTTTTGCCTGGTTTTCTTGAGATATTCACCTTAGTGTTTGGCAAAATATTTGACATATTCCCTTCATCAAAGGAGTCGGGTGTTGGGATAGGGTTTTTGAACCAATGTACCTTTCCTGATGGAAGGAGGTCTTTGGATTTAATGGCATAAACATCCTAGGTTTTTGTGTTGCTAGGCACGAACATTTTTTCTAGAAGAAAAACGAGTGGTGATGCATTGCGTCCCACAAACATTCTGGTTCTGTCATGGCCTCTAAAATATCCTCATCAGAGTGAAACAAGATGTCTAAGGGGGAATTGGTTTGTGTGAGGCTGTGAGGAATTGGTTTGGGCCTAACAATGATGGTCGAAAGACATGAATATGATTGTGGTTGATGTCGTGGAAATTGACAGGGTGTATACGGGTTGGGTTTGCACCGTCAAAGGTACTACTACCATTGTGGTAGTTGCAGCGGTCTCGACACCAAGGAAAGGTGAGGAGAAAACACGAGTCATGGTTCCCATGCATGATGAGATGAATCATATATGGTGTTGTGTGTCGTCAATGTTACATGGTAGAAGAATTTTTATGATGGTTGGTTGTTTTTTAGCGAGAGAAAATTCATGTTCTTTTGGTGGTGTATGAAGGGTACAAGTGTCTTATTTTGTGTGAATATTTTGATGGATGTAGAGGTGCTAAAATGTTCGCAACATAGGGCATTTATCTGTATCATGATCATGACTCATGCATATGTTGCATGGAGTAAATGTACTCGCCGAGCATATTGTATGGGGTCGAGTATTATTCATCATATTAGAGGATGTTGATGGGATATGATTACGAGAACATGTGTTTCTTCGTTTCTGTCATCTCCTATTCTTAGACTTAGTGTCATTTGGCTCCTGTGGGAGTTTTTATTTTAACACTGCTCTAGCCTCTCTTAGCCTTGGAAGGAAATGCCAATTCATCGTATGGTTGAATTGCGAGAAAATTTGGCAATAACAACGTGTGATTTTCTCTTCATTAGAGAGATGAATGTAAGGTATGTGTGTGACCATGTGAATATTGTCGGTGAATTTATTGAGTTCTCAACATTGATTGACCATGTGGCCCATTTTATTACATAGGGTACATGAAATTCTTGGCTGGTGTCACCCCTTGCTAAGATGATTGGTTTCCTTACCTTTTCTAGGGGTCCAATGACAATGGAAGGGAGGTCTAATTACTCTTAGCTTCCTAGGTTGTGGAAACTCAAAACCAAATATATTTTTATTATTGGTGGCGAATGAGTACCATTTGTGAAATGATTCTAACTCTAGGCATTGAGTGATCAAATGATCATGTTTGTCACATAGTACGCAGGCTGGGATTGGATGTTGAGTGTGGTTGGGAGTGGGAATTTTCCCCCTTTACAGTCGTTTCTCTTCAGATATGAAGAGGATGGAACTGGTTGCCTCATTCTCTTGGGTTGTTGAACTTTCTACTAACTCCAATTTTGATCCGTCCTCTTCGGCAAGATGGGTTATGGCTCGGTGTAGACAATCTAACGCCAAACGGAAACAGGGGATGTAGGGACAATGAAGAATCGGGTGGTTATCTTGACACACCCAACAAGAATATTGAACTACTCGTAAGTCATCGTAGTACACCAGGTTGATCGTGTACCATCTTTGAAACAACTCTAACACTGCATAGTCAGCGATGAAGTGATGACGGTCATCGCAGAGTGTGCAAAGATGGATTGGAGCCTGAGGATGGTTATGGGGGATAAGTGATCGTTCATGAAACTGTCTCTCCTATGAAATTGTTCCTTATTGCTTTTTCTTGTGGATTCCATGTCCTAGTCAGTTAAATCGAGGTTATCATTGATGAAGCATCGCATGAAATCCAACACAGACCAAAATCGACAGATGTGGGGATAATGGTGCATGTGGTTGTTTCTTTGACAGATCTAACATGTATGTCATCTATGCTGAACTAAGTTGCTTTGGGCAACATGCGAGATTTGATAGCAATGGTTGAACACCCTTAACTCAGGGCACTATGTGATTAAGTGATCAAGCTCATCACATAGTGCATAAACTAGGACATGCGGTGTGGCCTCTGTTTGTCATGTTTGGGCCGTTGGGGTGATTGTGTATGAGAAATATGTAGGCTCCTCTCGTACGTAAAGTATGGTTTTGGGTTCACCCTCGTCCATTTGCATGGATGGTTCTCAAGGGTCCTCCTGGTAAGATTGTTCTAAGGCCTGCAAGGCGCCCCTATATCGCGACATCTTTGTGTAGTGATGGGTATAATTCCCATAATGGTCGCATATGGTGCACACATGATTAGTGCGTAATGATTCCCTTGGTTGTTCGCGACCTATTCCTTTTTACAGTAATTCGAGGTCGCGACATTTATTTAGATGTGTAGAATGGGTTTTAATTCTTCTAACTCTAGGCAAATATTAGTAGGATGACCTATGACATCACACAATGCACAAGGTTGTAATGCCCTAGGTAACTTGGGGGTTTCGACTTTTTTCCCTTTTTTGTTATTCTTCTTGGCCATGTCAGCTGGCGCTACTAAAGGTGTTTCTTTAATTGCTATGACCTCTTGAGGGAAATAGGGGTTATTATTGTAGAGGTAATGCCTAACCTTTCTAGCATGGCTAGAGGGACCAAATACCACACAGGTATTGCAAAAGGCATATTTGGAAATGTAATGGTTTCCATGACTTGTTTTGATACAAAACTAGGTGGGGGATAAAAAAAATGGTGTTTGTGAAATGGTGTATGGTAGGAATGTCGTACCTGTGGCGTCAGCGTCCGTACTGTTGGTTTCTGCGTCTGGGCTAGTTTCGGAGTTTGAAGAGAGCATCATGCACACTGGTGCCTTCGTGCTTTTAGGGACTTCCCCTGGTATAATAGGGGGATCTCCTATGAATGAGCCTAAGATAGATGATGGCTTGTATTGGCCTGGGTCGAACTCTGTATACTTCGTGAGTGGTTCTGTGGTTGTTTCTACGTATGGTAGTATGACATCTAGAGCGGTCATGGGTTTTTTTCGTAGTATGTGAGTTGGTCGATGGTGATGATCCGATCATCGTGGGGGAACATCATCACCCTAAATACATAGGATGTGATTGCGGTCATGGCATACATATAACTCCGCCCAAGGAGTATATTGTAGTCTAGTTGTGCATCTAAGAACTTAATGTCTATAAGAACTATCTTACAAGCCAGGTTTACTGGAACATTTTTATAAAGACCGATGGGGGATGATCGACGCCCGTCGTATGCTCTAAGCATGATGTCAGAGGGTTTTAATTCAGGTGATCCTAGATTTTTCCAAACTGATTTGGACATGATACATGTGGATGCTATTTCATCCAAAATGCATTGGTGTATGGTGATATTCTGAACCGAAACCAGTATCTGGAAAGCGACTAGAGAAGGAAGCCTAGGGCCTGCCTTGTCTAGATCGAAAACCATTAGGCACGAATCGGAAGGGTCGATTGCACCTAACATGGAAAGAAAAGCTTTCTGTTGTCTTAGGCATGATTTTAGAACTTCTAAAGATGACATGGCATATGGTGATTGAGCTAAATCATCCATTATACTATAGCTAGGAGCAGCTTTGGAGTGATGTCATGTGTGCTTGGTTGGTCTTATGATCGTTCTTGGAAGGGGATCAATAGGTAATTTGGAGATAGTTAACGACGCGTTAGGTGCGCTCATACTTGTACCTAATGGGTTGGTATCCAGAGGTGTACCATAGTTCCTATTCCTTGTTTGGAAGAACAATTCTTCGCCAGCCATGTAGATCTTGTGGTTGCCTCCTCTGGTATCGTTTTGGGGTTGTTGTTGTTTTTGAGCGTTAACCACTCCTTAGTATGGGGGAGGTTCCTACATTACTGCAGTTTTTTGGGTAGGTCCTCCTTGTCCTCGGTTACCTTGAATTTTTTTCAATTCGGGGAGTTCGGGACAGTGGTGAGTGTAATGGCCATATTCACCACATATGGAACAAGAGAGATTTTTCTTTAGACTGGGTCTCCTTTTTTGCCCTTGGGAGCTACTATTTGGTTCCTGGTTTTGATTTCAGTTGGATTTTCCCCCAGATTGAGATCGCAGGGGCATTTTTGATTACATCCCCCTTGTTTAGAGTCTCCCTTTTGCTTGTTCCTTGGCTTCTTCTTTGCAGCGTTTGGAAGATGTTGCACAAGGTTCACTGGTGCATTGTTCTGCGTTGGTGGAGGATTTTGTGTGAGAAAATGGGGGTATAGGTTCCCCTATCCATTATTGGTATATGGTTTCTAGGGAAGCTCTCTTGAATCAACACTCCTAGCTGAGTATTTGTTCCCCTGTGAGGGAGGATATGAGCCTCCCTACTGTTGATGGTATGGCATCACCCTATTCATCATATTCTGCAATGGTGCAGACTGACTTTGATGGTAGCCATGTTGCGATATATTTCGAGTAGAATCCTACGAGTATCCTGGGTACTGGTTATTGCTGCTTAGGTGACCTTGGGCGAAGGCCCCAATCAAACCATCTGCAGTATTCGAGGCGCTTGGTAATTCCCTATAAGTTTGCAGGCACAGGAAATTTGGCAGGACATTATAAATATATCTTGATTGAGTGTATATGAGTTCAATATATTGGGCCTTGCTAATGGAATTCTTCTCAGAGGTGGGTTTTTGCATTGCCACGTCTTTGAAATATCCACGGTGAGAGTTTTCAAAAATAATTCCAACAACACTCTGTCATTGAGTTTGGATTTACAAAAACTATGACGCCACTGCCATTCATGGAGATGGCCCGATATATGGACGACTGGTGTTTTTTTGAAATGTGTCAGTAGTTCCATTCCCGAATCATGATGGATGGGGAGTTGAAAATAGGTGAGGAACACAGTAGCGAGGGTGCTAAAGGTTCCATGAGAAGTAGAAGGTTTCTCAACATACCATTTCATCTCAGGCCCTGTTAGGGAGCATTGAAAGAGTCTTAGTCTAATGGTATCATCAATGATACTATTGGACAAACACCACAGGTGGAAAGTCATGATATGATTTCCTGGGTCTTCTGCTTGCTTTCCTTCGACTTTTGGTATATCTGAAGGGAGCTTCATGGGCATCGAGGGCCAGTTAGGGCAATGAGAAATGGGGTCATTAGTTAACTTTGTTAGATCTGGAAGATTAAGTGATGCTAAGAAGGGTAACTGTGTATTGACTGCCATTGTATATTATGGAAAAATAGGTATTTGAATGTGATGGTTTAAGGGAGCTTCCTGGGGAATATTACCATGTGGGTGTGCTTGGATGAATGTTTTTCTGACTCCTCGAAGGGGTAGCCCTCCTCTTCCCTCTAGGGGTTGTAGGAGGGGTTGAGTGTGATGACCCTGCTAGGGTTTCCACTCGTGTGGTGTTGGGTGACCCTTGGGGGTTTCCAATCACAAATGCCCGATAAAGGATGAGCCGATAATGGTGGCAGCGTGTCGTCCTTGACGCCTAAATGGCAGGAGACCTGGAACTCCTCCCTCTAATGGGGGGAAGTCCAAGAAACGTCTAGATCATTGGGGTCATGTTGGGTCCGCTATGGTGTCAACTAGCGTAATCTTGTTGATGTTTTTGGTTTGTTGGAGGAAGGAGGATTTCTATCAAAGAAAATATAATCACATGCATAAAACAAAGTGAAGAAATAAGAGGTAATTTTTCTTTTAATTTAAATTTATGTGATCAATCAAGAAAAAAATGAGGTTTTGTTTGTTTTATGTATGATACCCAAAATCCTATATAGACCTACTCGTCCTTACACTCTCAATGTAATTGGGCCTTGCGAGGATATCTTATGATGGGTATTGGGGCTAACATCCTGAAACAACTGGTAATGCCTTCTAGTAGCCGAGGAATCGACCAAGGTAATGGTATGAGGATCAAGTGTTGCCTTCACCGTCACCTATAGGGAAGGATGCCCTAGTTTTAGCCACTAAAGTATCGTCGTCCCACGTGAGCATTCGAGTCTTGAGCTTCTTGGTAATAAAATACCAGTATCAAGCAATAGATGTGCCAGGTAGCCCCAAAAATTACCACACGCATTGGGCCTAAGCTTAAGCCCCTCTGAAATGAGTCTCTGGTAACACTCAGGTATTTGTTCCGTGGGCAGATAGATGGATTTGAAGCTCCCTAAAAATTCAACATCTATGTTTAAAAATGTATTATGACCACGACAGCTTATTGGATGCCTACCCCCGATGGTCCTAACCCAGACTATAATTTCTTTTGTGGCCCCTGTGGGGAGAATTTAGTGAGTTTGGTTAACGATTATTTTTAGAGAGTCCCAATTTTTCTTAGGGTGTGTTTTGGTGAAGTGACTGTAAGAAGAGAATAAAGGTCCCAACGCACTGGGTGCCTTATGGTCCAATGATTACCGATGCTTCATGTGTGCTTTGGAGTGAACAATCACAAGTGTTATGAGATGTGTATATGCGTTGATCGTTTTACAATTCTTTTTCTAATTACCCTATGTGTGATTGTTCCTTGCAAAAATTTAAAATGATGTGCGGATTATGGGCCGCTTACACCTTGCCTAGTTAGACTCTGTTTGCTCTATAGGGAGATGGAAAATTGTCTTAGGAAAGCATTCATATGCATACCCAAGCTCACTGTGAGGTGCAAGGGTGGCAGAGATTCTTTTCTTTTTTTTTACAGTTTGGTCCTAGTCCCAATTCCTATTGCAAAATTGGACTAACCTAATGCAAAAATTTGACAAAATTGAACTAGCAAAATATATGTGGATATATGGGCCACTTAATCTTTACTAATTAAGCTACATGTTTTGTATCTTTTATCAACAAATCATTTTTTTGGCAAACATATGTGGATTTAAGGCCACTTACTTGTCCCCTATTTAAAATATGTGTAATTTGCGAAGTAAAATACTAAAATTAAAACTACCTAGTTGCTAAGCTAATTCGAGGTTAAAAATAACACTTGGGTGTCCTAATAGTACTGAAATACAGAGACAAAGTGATGGAAATTCATTAGGGGTTTCCATTCACCTTAAAAATGGCAAAGTGTAGCAATTTTTTTGCTTTTTAGTATGCTGCACAGGTTATCTTCCCACATGCGTGGAGCGCGCATCTATCAGAGCACAAAGCGGACTATCGGGCAGAATGAATAAAATTTGCTTCCTTTGTTGTGCAAAAATTTTCACTGAGTGTGATTGGAGATGTTGAGAGGATGTAAGGGCGGTTTGCAACAAACTGAGTAGGAAGAAGGACCTGCATCAACAATCATTAACTCAAAAGGAAAGAAACCAGTGGAGTCGTCATTCCTGTGGTAGCGTATTTGGCGCGAGGGCATACGAAATACACTTCTTTAGCAAGTTGGCTACTACCTACACAAGGTCATAGACAAAAATGATTGTCTACTATTAGTGGAATAGATTCGACACAATGTAAACTAAGTTTGAGGGAAAACTAAGCATACAACACTGAGAACAAAACAAAACACAAGATACAAAATACAAAAGCTCGATGGAGAAAACAACCTAATAACACATGTGGAGAGTTCTCCCTTTATTAGGTGATGGTGGTAACAAAATATACAATGTTAAACACTTGAAGAGGGCCCTTTTAGCTATGGAGCTCAAATACCAAAAATAAGGATGTCTCCTTCCCTCGAGTTCCTACATGTGTCTCTTCCCTCTCTCAAAGAATGGTAGATCAAGATCAAGCGGTGAACCTCTCTCTCTTAGACTAAGATGTTGGTTGGAAAACATAGGAGTCCTTTCAATCCCTATGTTGCTGGACTATGCAAGTTGGTTTTCTATTAATAAATTTGGCTAGCATAACAATGTGTCTCTAATTCTTCTTCTAAAGGCTGGCTTATATAGACATTTTTTGAATTCCTCCCTCTTCTCTTGGCCCAAGATGGATAGTGAAACAAGAGTGGATGAGGGATTCCTTTGTGGGTTGCATTTTCTCTTCAAGGTGGCTCAAATATGGTTGTCCTTGACAGTATTGGGCAAAGAATCATCTTAACCAAGCATGCCAAGTGGTCTGGGATGGTGACATTTCACCATCTTCAGGACCATGCGACTATCGAAGGAATAACCGCGTTGTGTGAAAAATTCCTTTGATGCAGGTGTTTTGTCATTTAATTTCCTTCAGAACCTTAGGAAAAAATAAATTTTAGTCTTCTATAATGTATTCCTTCTCTAAAAATTTTCATCTGTACCTTATGCTTGACATTTTTGATGTCTTTTTCCTATACGATTTTCTGGTGTTAACAACCCTGATCCACGACATCGGTCCTCTGCGCTGCTGATGCTTGGTCTACTGCCCCTCATCCACTGCGATGCTGATGCTTGGTCTACTGCCCCTCATCCACTGCGCTATTGATGCTTGGTCTACTGCCCCTCATCCACTGCGCTGCTGCAATATGTACTACTGCCAATGACTCTACCACTGTCACTACTACATCTGTACTGTAGCTCCCTCTCAATATGTTGCATCATGTTACACATAGCACCGCCACTACTAATTTCCGCACCGCAACTCAGTTACCGAGAGTTAAGCAACTGAAATACATCCCAAAAGCTGACATACTAGTCAGTATGGATGCACCTCAATGTTGAAACTTCCTCTGTTGTTGATCTGCAATGACCCGATGATGCTACTACACTACTATTTTATCTGCTCTATGTCTCCCGCATTGCTGCAACACTCCACTATGATGCTTCAGACTCTGGCGCTCTATCTCTTCCACTGTCACTCCATCATCCCTCATACTAATTAACTCCCATCAATATGTTACTATCATTAAGGGCTCCCATAGCCGTATGTGATCCAAGAGTTTGGGCACCTCAAGGATCATGCCCCTCTCTCTCTGTAGCTCCAACTACTGTTCCATATCGCCCCACCTCTTCTCTAGATGTGCATGAGTAGTCATGGCACAATCATCGTCATCCTCCTCATCAACCCGTGCTAGAGAAACCTTTGATTCAGTCTTCTCTTATTTTCCCTTCTTCTTCAGAGGGCATTGTGTGGTGAAATGTCCCATTCCCCACATCTGAAGCATCTGACCTTCGATAGGTCCTTTTTCTTCCGTCTCTGCTGCCATTTTTGTCCCTTTGATGTGAGATATGCATCCTCCTCTTCCTCTGTAGAAATTATATAACTGATATGTTATAAATTCAAGATTCTCCTGATCACACACTATTTGACTTCATGCACAATACATAATATCTTCTACCATTGATCATTAATTGCGGAAATAAAATCAATTGCATGCACACATTAAAACCATAAAAATTCACACATATGAACACAATAATTTATGGGAAAGCTTAAAGCTGAAAACCCCCAACTATCTGTATATTATATGTCATAGAGATCATGTAACAATCATTATACAAAGCTCCTCACAAGCTCTCAGTACAATCTCCAATTGTTACACACTAATCAAGCCCGATCTAGCAAATCACATGCTCCAATCTCTGCCACCTGATAGCCTGCCTCTACTGCGCAATCACTGCTACTAAAGAATGGCTTTGAATGAACTCGAATTGGTCCATCCTTTCTCACGCAATCCTCATTGGCATCTCCAATCACTGGTTGTTGCAAATCATGCAACACTATAGTCACAACTGATAGTCACATTGCTCTTTCACCTACCTCTTCACTGGTCTCCACTAAAACTGTCCATGCACTGTAGTTAACTGATGTATTATTTAGTTGATTAATGAGTTAATAATTAGTGAATTAATTAATAATTAATTCACACCACTCTCACTAGTGTATCAATCATTTAGACTAGATACAACTAGCTCAACTATGTTTAACTCAGTTAAACTGAACACAACTCCATCAACTACCTCAATAACTCCACCAAACTCTGTCACATGAGTTCTAACTGAAGTATCCATGCTATAGCTCCACTTAACCCTCAGGAATAGCGTAATTCCTTCTGTCAGCTCCTGTGCCACATCTATGCACTTAACTGAAGTGCTCCAAGAGAATAAGATAATGTTTAGAGTCTAAATATTATTAAGAGCTAATAATATTCGACATATCTATTTTTAGACTGACAATCTAAAAATAGATTCCGCCCAATATGTCTAAAAATAGAAGTCCATCTATTTTTCCAACTTGACCAACCATCCACAAATAGCATCCTGCAACTCATAGAATATGATCGACATGTCTAAAAATAGACATAGTCTAAAAATAGACTTGCGCCAAAAATATCCTGCGGGCCCACTTAGTGAAGGCGACTCTTTTCACTAAGCTCATCATCTTTTTGCAATCTCAACATCCTCCTTCTTGACTTTCATCCCCTTGTTGTTGCTTCCCGCCTTGGTCCACCGTCTGATATCTTATTGTTGAAGAGTTGTCCACATCTCCTCCCAACTAGGAAGAGTAGCCTTGCCAAAAATTCTTTGGACAAAAGTTTCCCAGTATTCAGTGACTGCATTCAGGGTAGTCCTGACCATAAATCCAAAATCTGGTGTAGCCCCTACGGAAGCTATCTGATCTCAGATCCCTTGCAATATGATAGAGGATTGATTTCTTCTCCCTTCTGCATCTAAAACAATCTCAGTTGATTCTCAAGAAACATCTTCCACTAGATGGAAGATCCATTGTACAGTGTGGTCAAGGCAACCCACATTTCCCTTGTTGTGTTCTTCTTAGCAATATGTAGGATCACACGATCTTTGACTCCATCCATGAGCATGTGCTTCACTTTCGCTTGAGCCTCATCATACTTCTTGATAAGATCAAAATAAACCGGAACAAAAATCATGTTGAAGGCATGATCCTTAATGCGATGTTCATCCAAAACTACCAGGATCCTGGCCTTCCAGATGAAAAATTTGGATGCTCCATCCAACCTGTCCTGATCCCTTAGTCCACTTGTGAGAATCTATGCTCAAATAAATGTCAAACAAGTCCTTTCTCCCTCTTTCGTTGTTGCCCCAACAAAACTCGGATTTGGATTTCTTCGGTTAGAAATCCTCTAAGGAACAATCTCCCTCTGAATCTTGATTTCCTTCATGGAAATAATTCTGCCAACAAAAGTCGAATCACCCCTCTCTGATCTCTCTTTGTTGCTACTCAACACTGGATCTAGACTTCTTGGCAAGAAATTTTCTGAGGAACTGATTCCCTCTACTTTGATTCTACCCCACTAGACATTGTTCTTGTAATATTCCTACTTAGCTTAAGCTAAGAGGAATATTCAATTTTGTTTTACTTTCTGTTGCATGAATAAATGAATAAAGGAGGACATGTAAAACTCCTAAGAAGGCTGAATAAATCAATGCCCATGTGAACACAGATAAATCAGGGCCATGTAAATAAACACTTGTAGGTGTGAAAGGGGTTTGCTGTGAGACTAGGTCAACCTTGACCAAATCTACAATGTTGTCTAGGTTCAATGTATCTCCTAAAGGGACATCGCAATTCTAGAAGGAGGCCCCTCATGTGAAAAGAGTTAACTCATCAAGGTGGTTTAGGGTTTGCAAAGGCTCTCATCTTATAAAAGGAAAGGGAAGGGAGCAAGAGAAGGTTTTTGATTGATCATATTTATGAGTATCTTTTTTGTTTAGACAAATACTATTCTCTGTTGTTTAGTGGAGGATTGTGTTGCTTAGCACTTGGAGTTCCTATGCAAGGATTTCACCTCTTCCTTTGAGGATTCTTGGAGGAGTATTTGCTGATTTGATCCACCATTAGGCTTGAGACCAAGCTCTACTTACAATTGCAGCACTGATCCATTGAGGGTTTGTTGCTTTTGCAAGCTAGTACAGCAAGTGGGATTCTAGATCTGCAGAGATCTAGCTTGTTTTGGGAGCATCTTCTCACTGAGTGTGTCTTTTAACCTCATGGAAGAGTGTCTCTCCTATTTATACTTCAGATCTGTAACTTGGCAGTGGGCCATCTATGTCATTTGAGCTACAACGCTGTTTCTGTTAGGGAACTGCGTTATTTTGATGTAAGATTCTTCATGGTGTTTTGATCACAATTTTGATGAGAGATCTCAGGTGCTAGGCTTTACCTTCCACTTTGGTGATCCATAGATTAGCTTGTTGATATATGTTTTGTTTAGATCTGATCTATTGTCATGTAATGTTATATTCATAAATTACTGCAGCATTTTACAGATTTGCAACTTGATACTCAGATCTACTCTTTGTTATGCATGATTTTGTCAAAACCCCAAGGGGATCTTGTAAACAAAACTATGTAGTTTCCAGATCTGAAATAGATCTGATGTTTTGTCCACAAATCTGTCCTAGATCTAATTTGTAATATGAAGCTACTACAGCTCCTGAAAATAACGCTTTTGAGCCATTTCTGCTGATATATATGTGTTGTAGCTCTCTTTTCTGAAGATATCTTGCTCCATTGTCTCATGTATTCTACTGTATATTAAAAGAGCTTCACTTTACTTCTGATTTTCTGCTGTACATTTATTTTTTAATCATATTTTATGGCCTCCTACTCATACTGTCCAAGACTGCGTTATTTCTGAAGCAGTTTGTTGTGCATAGCTGCAGCCCCTCTTGTAGGGTGTTTTTCAACTAGACTAGGTTGTGGGAGATCTGTTTACCACACCTAGTTTGATTTGTTTTTTCTCCCCTTGTGGATCTAGACTCCAGATCTGATGATCTAAGGGATCCAAGGGTTGTAAAATCATTTATGTACATCAATTTCCCAGGAGTGCGTTATTTCAGCAGGCTTGCTGTGTTATTCTAGATCTGGGATATTACAGGGGTATCAAAGCTCCTTTCTTGGCACAACCTATGCTTGCCTTGGAGCACCAACCATGTTGCATTCAGAAGAAGATGATCCTCTTACTGAGAGGGAGAAGAGGTATCAGAACATGAGTCACAAAAATTTTGATTACACTACTGATGATCCTGACAAGGGTCAAGACAAGGGTAAAGCCCCTGAAGCTGTAAATGATAAAGAAGCAAAATAGTTTGAAATAACTCTTTTGGTGGCCATGCAAGATATTTCCAAGGAGATCAAAGAGATGAGGGTGGATAGAATGAGGGAATCTCCTGAAATATTCCATCCGGGAGAAAGCTCTGACATGTCCCATCATGGGACTGGTCAACCAGTGGATCTACCACAAGCTCCAGAAGCTCCACTATGCCCACTCTCTTGTCTGTGGAGAATAAAGGAACACAAGATAAAGTTTCCCTTGAATATTACTTTGTGGAGTATGACTCTCAAATTTAGAGATTCAAGGACCACTTGAGTTTCCAAGACTTTTGTCACCTCAAGGACAAAAGAAGACCATGGCAGCAATATAGAGATGGTGGGTTCTTTCATCATCAGGATAGACACCACTCTATGAGCAGATTATTTTTGCCCAAGTTTGATGGATCATCCTCTAGTTCTGCCAAGGCATGGGTAGAAAATTTGGATATCTATTTCCAGTTGAACAAAGTCCCTGAGACTGAAGCCATCAAGATTGCAGCGCTGCACTTTGAAGGTGAAGCACACAATTGGTGGTTCCATGGGTTGTCTACATTGGGACACATCAATGTGACTACCTATTCTGAGTTTATTAGAAGACTGATGGAGAGGGTTGACAGGAAGGATCCTGAAGCACCCTTCATAAGCCTTGCAAAGCTGAAGCAATCAGGAGATGCAGAAACTTATATCTCTGAGTTTCTGAGATTATTAGTCATGGTCCCTAATCTATCTGTAGCAAGGAGAGTCTAAATGTTCATCGATGGCTTGGAGGAACCTTTGCATGGGTTGGTTAAATATACCAAGCCCATCACTTTGCATGATGCCATTGAGAGGGCTAGAGACCTCCAAGATGCCTTGCCAAAAGCAAAGGCAACTTTCCAAAGCAAGGCCCCTCACTTTTCTAAGGGGAAGGAAGGAAAAGTTGCTCCTCCCAAGGAGAGCGCTTTGAAGAAGCCTCTTGATATTGATCTCAGGAGGGAATTGAGGAAAAAGAGATTGTGCTTCACTTTCCAAGAGTCACGGGCACCAGGACATAGATGTGCTGCAGGGAAAGCACACTACATAGAAGTTTTCTCAGATCTTGAGGAGGAAGATGAAGATGATGAACCTAGGAGGGGTCACATCGTTGATGATGATGAGGAAGATCAAACACCATCCAGAGATGGGAAGGGAGACTTTGATCCAGCAAGTGGGACTCTTTCCTCTTTGAGAGGAGTGCCTAAGTACACTACCCTAAGAGTACAAGGTTCAGTCATGAATTAGAGAGTATTTTTCCTGATTCACAGTGGGGCAACCCACAACTTTATTGATGCTCATCTTGTGCAAAAGAGAGGAATCCCCACTGATAATTTTGAGGGATTTTCTGTTTTGGTCCCAGGAGATAGGACCATGCAATGCATTCAATATGTTCCATCACTATCTATCACTATGGGATCCTACACTTTGGTGGATCACTTCTTTGTATTTGACATACCAGACACCAACATCATCTTGGGTGTCCAATGGTTGATTACCTTGGGGTAGGTTACCACCGATTGGAAAGATTTGCAAATGGAGTGGGTGGACTTGAAGAGTGGGAAACCACAAATGATTCAAGGCATGCATACTTATCCTTCAACTAGTACTTCCACACAGAAAACATAGATGGATTTGCGCAGTGGAAGCAGGGATCTCACAATTCCTCCTCTCATGTTCATGAGGATGTTGCAAGGGACATTCTTATCTCATGGCAAGCCACCTGGAATGCCATCAGATTCAGATATTGTGGGGAAGGTTCCACAAAGTGCTACTCCAAATCTAGATCCAGGAAGGATTGGAGCAATGAGAGACCAAGTTACAGCGCTGGGAGGCTTGGGACAACCCAAGAATGAGGAATATCTTCGTCCTGCAACACTATCATCCTCTCACTTTTCTGAATCTGCGCTGTGGGAGGAGAAGAATGGGAGGATCAGCCTTCCAAAAAATAGTTTTGGCATGTACAATGTCAAAGAGGGAACTAGTAACATGACAAGCACTCCCATGGATGTATCAGCGACGCTATCATTGTTGAGCAGTGTGGATATTTATTGTAAATCTCAAATTCTTGTAGATTATTCCAAAGATCTCCAGACAGGTATGATATTAGATGGCATGCAACAAGAAGAGGGATACTTAGTCCAAGGAGGAGTCATATCTTATCATGGTAAGGTCTTCTTGGCTAGAGCTTCCAAGCTCAAGCAGAAGATCCTACATAGAGCATATGAAGAATTCTTCCTCAGCCATATGTATTCAATGAAGATCTATACCCTAATCATGAATATTTTTGATTGGGAAGGCATGGGGGAGGACTTACATCAACACTTTCAAGGGTGCAACAGCTATGGAGGATTGGGGCAACCAATGGACTCTTTGCAAGAGTCATCTCAGCCAGCTCTTCCTTTACTTGAAAGGAAGGGAATGCTCATGAACAACTCCATGTGTGTGAAGGACTATGATGGTAGAGGATTTGATCATGACATTCAAGTTGTATTTTCTGATCTATTACATTCCTTTGCCATGTTTGTGCAGGATATGACTCCTAAATGGAGTGAGAGATCATGTGGATCTCATAGTTTGTTGAGGGCCAATGGAAATTCTGAACTTGGCCACTCCCTTGATGTGCAAAGGGAGATTCCTTTTCATGATGGGTGCTTCCTAAAGGCACCAAACTTATGTAACACCTTCAACCATGTTAAGGTGACTCATGTAGCAATAGTGTGGTGGGATTTCCACTTGCCACACTTGGATATAATGAAGACAAGAGATGCACTGCGCTGGCATCACATGTGGGATTTTGACCCACCTCCTCAAGTGCAGATTTCAGTTTGCATATATGTAGTCTTGCTTCCCTACTTGGATGCCATAGTTGTATTGTTTATGGGGTTGTATGGACAGAGGATGGGAAATGTATATGTATCACATGGTTTGAAACTTCTACCTGTACTTCATGATACATGTTTTAGATGTAGCATTGCTCCAAACATGTTTATTTCTGTTGAGTTTTTCACTCCTGAAGGGATGGACTATGCACATATTATGTTGGTCTTGGAGGAACAGTACATGATGTATTGGCTTGTTGAGCACTTGGCTTATGATGAGGACTTGATCCTTGATGATGCCATCAATGGAGGAGGAGGAGGACTAAAGCTCTTACCCTATTAGTTGCTTAAGGACAAGCAACATTTTGGAGGGGAGGACTGTAATATTCCTATTTAGCTTAAGCTAAGAGGAATATTTAATTTTGTTTTAATTTCTGTTGCATGAATAAATGAATAAAGGAGGACACGTAAAAATCCTAAGAAGATTGAATAAATCAATGCCCATGTGAACACAGATAAATCAGGGCCATGTAAATAAACACTTGTAGGTGTGAAAGGGGTTTGAGCTGTGATATTGGGTCAACCTTGACCAAATCTACAGCGCTGTCTAGGTTCAATGTATCTCCTAAAGGGACAATGCAGTTCTAGAAGGAGGCCCCTCATGTGAAAAGAGCTAACTCATCAACGTGGTTTAGGGTTTGCAAAGGATCTCATCTTATAAAAGGAAAGGGAAGGCAGCAAGAGAAGGTTGTTGATTGATCATATTTCTGAGTATCTTGTCTATTTAGACAAATACTATTCTCTCCTGTTTAGTGGAGGATTTTGTTAATTAGCACTTGGAGTTCCTATGCAGGGATTTCACCTCTTCCTTTTAGGATTCTTGGAGGAGTATTTGCTGATTTGATCCGCCATCAGGCTTGAGGCCAAGCTCTAAACTAGAAAATTTTGCCCAATTTCCGACGGCCACTTCGTCGCTATTTCGACACATAGTCATCGCAAGAGCAACATTTTGAGGCCGGACAAAACGTGGTTAGCCATTACGTCGCAATTCCGACGCTTTGCCAAAGTGTCGCAATACCGACACTTTTTTCGACGTTTTGAAAAGTGTTGTTATTCCAACGTTTTATAAGCGTCGGTCTTCCGACGAACCACAACTGTCGGTCTTTCGACGATCACAAACTGTCGGTCTTCCGATGCTTTTCAGGTTTTCAAAAACGTTGCAATTTCGATGTTATGGCTTCCAATGTTTAATTCCAAAGTTTTACAAACCGTCGCAATTCTGACGAAATATCATCCGACGTTTAAAACGTCGTGCGTTCGACGCTTATGTAACGTCGCTTTACTGACGAAAAAGTTAAAAATATTTAAAAACTAAACATTGGTCTTCCGATGATCGAGGCATCAGTCTTCTGACGAAAAGTAAAAATATTAAAAAAAATTAGCGTCGCTCTTCCGACGTGTGAGGCATCGGTCTTCTGATGAAAAAAGTCAAAATATTAAAAAAAGTAACGTCCCTCTTCCGATGTCTAAGGCGTCGGTCTTCCGACGCTTGGTTAAAAATATTTAAAAAAAAAATTTCGCCAAATGCGCTAGTTTTAAGTAATATTTTCCATATACAAATAAATAATATTAACGTCGCTCTTCGTCTCAACTTGTATAAGCCTCAAGTTGTCACCACTTCAAGTTTTACTGTTGGATTTTCATGCCTCCAATATCATCGAGCCCTCCACAGTTGAATCTTTAATCCTCCACAAATCTGTCTTACCTAAGCTTCAAATAAACACTGGTATACACTTCTATAGATGTGTTCTATCTGAACTCCAAGGAAGCACTAATTTACCCTTCAAATATACTCCACATATGTGTTATCACCACTCTACTTCCACAAAGGTAAGTCTGAGATGTTCTTGGGCTCAATTCCACAGGACCGAGCTTTACAAGCTAGATTGGTATACGAAACATAAGTCACTGAGCCTTATCACAGTCTTGTAACTTAACACTAAGCTCATAAATAAAAATAGGTGACTTAGCTAATTCGAAAGTTCTATCCAAGCATCAGTAAATAGGAGATAGTCTAAGATTTTAATAGATGTTCATCGCATAAAATATATCAAAATCTGGTAGCTATATCCCTGGCCTGAGACTGCAATGAAGAGGTCCAAAGTATGGCGGCTTCAATAGAACCAAGCCTCAATATAGGGTTGCAATAGGTCCGAGGGTTTAACTGATTCAAGTATTAATAAAATGCTACAACACAGAACCGAGCTCTTATGGTATATCTCTGTCCTCCAATAATGACAAAAAATAAATTCTCTTGAGCATGGTAATAGAACTAAATTTGTTTACAATAGTCCACAAGATATCCATTTATTTCTAGAAATTCTGCAAGAAGAAAATGAAAGTCATGTGTAACAAAGTATTATGAAAAGACTTCAAATTACTGTCATATTGGAGCAACTAGCCTCTGACAGAAAATATAAAAAGAAAAATCAAGACACTGAGTGTGCCCAAAGGATTGTCCTTGGAGTGGAAATTTCTATCTGGATCCCTACTTTTGCAAAAATATTTCTTATATGTACAGAATTATTTACTCACCAGCAAAAAGAAAAATGAAAATGGAATGGCATACACAATGAAATTTATATCCTTTTCCTTAAGGAAAATAAAATCAAAATAAGATGCATGGTCTAAAAATTTGGCATCCTCAATCAGCAATGATCATTTTGCCTGCATTTCCATATGTACCTTGTCAATAAAAAGCAACCATGTAATATTTTCCCCTTCTCAGAAAGATAGTCACCATGTAATATTTTCCAATCATCACTACTTTTAGCCCACTTTGTTAGTTTTCAAAACAGATTAGACTTCTTTGATGTACTAATCCGTGCTGGAAAGATTTCCATTGACAAGTCATCGTACTCTGCAGCTTCAGATGTGTTCGATGAATAAGAGGACAAGCTCTCTGAATCATTATCTAACTGGTGTTTTCGTTGAGGTCCCGAATGTTCAAACACTGCATATTCCAGCATAAGCTGTTTAGCAATATCTTGTGATTTTGGACTCAAACTATCCTTAAGGTCCACTGCCGACGTCTTTCCAAGGGTTGTATCTGAATTTCGAAGTTCATAACGCAAACATATGCCTCATCTTCAAACTTTTCCACCATATCACTCTGCACAAAGTGGTCAAGTAGTTATTTATACGAAAATTGAAATACCCATCTAGAAAGCCTAATGAATATTACTAATTGCATTAAATCTAGAATTATGCATCTAGAATTTTAAAATTTGTGCTGAAATTCAAGAAAATCCCATTGACATGGTGAATCCCTTTGTTAATAATTAAGCAATAACTTTTTCCTAATCAAGGTTAGCATTTAATATGCACAATGGAGTTCAAGTCGTCTCTAAAGTTTATGGTGACCTGAACCGCCCACACTGAACTAAATCTACTCATCTGAAGTAAACATATAAGCAAAACCCCAAAGTAAGAATTTACAATGATATTATTTTGTTGATATTTATGATTTTTTATGAAATTTCATTATTTTCAGCATGATGGGTGAGGCAGAGAGATGTGCATCCCTTACTTTAAACCGTGAAGTGAAGTTAGTGGACAAGTTACCCCCTGTAGCCACCAAGGATATAGTACATACAATGGGATATGTGACTGAAGAAGAGTGTCAATTTTTTCGTCACAGATGACTTGACTGTAATTCCAATTAATTCCACTGCTACGATTAATAATAATATTGATATAATGATGGTAAATTTTAACCAAGACCATTTAGAGAGCATGGTGATCATTGTAATGTTAACTCTATGTAGTCATACTAGAATCGACTTTCAAATGAATAATATATGTTGCAAAAGGGACTTGTATTTGTGTGTCTATAGCAGCATACCTCATTGAGCTTTCCAAGAGCATTAATTTGTGATTCTGCTGCAACAAGCTTGCTTTCCAAGTCCCTCTTCTGGTGCTGAAGTTCCATGTTACAAGTGTCGCAATACCGAACCTTCATATCCGACGACATGTTCCATCATATTAATCAGTAAGTAAACAACATAGATGATGAACTGTTACAGCTTCCAACTGTTATGCAATTGAAGTGCCAATGGCTCCAATTTATGGTTAGAACTTCTTCACCTATAAATATTTTATGTGTTTATTGTATTGGAATTATTGCATCGTCATTTGAAACCCTTATGCCCAGGCTCTCTCTCTTGCATTCTCAAGCATTGAACATCAACAAGACTAAACTTACAACAACTTGACATCGACTGTCAAGCATCTCCACTCTCACAGTCTCACAAGTTCATACTAAATTTTCCAGAACACCCTTCATATGCTTTTCTGCATAAGGTATCTCTAGTCTTATAAGTCATAGAGTTATGATCGTAGTCTATGGCCCAATATTCTCTAAATTCAGTATAACACTCTGAAACTACATTTTATTGTAAATTTGTAATTGATATTGCAATATCAATTGAGCACTATTTCAAATATCTGTCGATATTGTTTATTTAATAGTCAGTTTCTTGTCCGTTGGGATGTACTAGTTTGCTAACTACATTTGACAGTTTGACTGCCACTTTCATAGTAATTCATATATTCCATCTTGAATCCTCAGTTGTCCAATAATCTTACATATGGGTGCTCAGATCACATGCATAGGGATGTGGATAGGAATGTTCCATCTTGTCCAACTTGCCAGTTTACCAAAGGAAGTTTGAAGAATATAACAGTATATAGCTTTTGCTAGTACCAAATGGACCTTGGGTTGACATTACTATGGAATTGGACCTTGTGCTGGGATTTTCCAGGATATAGCAAGATAATAGTTTTATTTTTGACATTCTAGAATCTAGAGTGCTTCATCCTTTGTACATAATCATCATCAGATGGTTTTGTAATTCCTGCAAGTGTCTCGGGTGAGACCTTCTCCAGCCTCTGGAGATTGAAAGTGTCAAAGCTTATGGGGTTTTGTTGGCTAGGGAGCTTGAACCCTGGGTCTGATCCCCATGCCAACAACCTGGATGTGCAGAAACACAGAACCTGGACCTTCAATAGGTGGAAATAGTAGTGAATATGTTCTTCTCTTTAGGACAAGAAAAACATAGAAATATTTCTTAACGTATCTCTCGGTACCTTAGAGTTGTTAACCAGGCGAGAAGCCTCAGATTTTCAATGGTTTATTAATGTCCTATTTTGGTGACTTTGTTGTTTGAAAGCCATTTAAAGCCAATGCTTGAGTCATTATAGTTGTTGCTGGATCCACGGTCTATACTAATAAAAACTCATTATTATGAGTGGAATTTAATGGCCAGCATAAAAATGAATATTGGCCTTATCGTAAACATTTCTAATCAATTTTTTTCAGCATCCTTTTAATGCAGAAATCATAAGAAAAAAAATGTTCTACACCTTCCACTATATCGATTTAAATAATTGAACATATTTCTTATGTATATATTACTCTTGTTTGGATCATTTTTCTCCACAATCCTTCCTTTGTAAGGAGTAGTGTTGCTCAGAGAAGTGCCCCAACCTCATCAAGGCCCCTGAAGGTCAACCACCAAGTCTTGATGATTACAATTGCTCAAGTGCCTCCATTGCAGCCATGAAGGAGTATCCATAGGGAAGTAATAATGAAACCAAGGACAAGACTTGGAAAACAAAGTGGAGTTTCATCGACCTATTTACCGCATTTTGACCACTTATGCATGTGTATCACATGCTCACCAACAATCCATCTGTTTATTACTTTGATTCTTTCCTATTTAATACATTGTTGTTTATATTATTATTTGAACTAACTAGGCTCATATGTGAATTGAAAATGTGCATAGCATATAGGTCTTCAAAGCAGAAAGAAAACCATCTCCAACAACCCATTTCGTTTCATGTAAAAATACTAGTGTTGAAACAAAATAGGTGTGCTATTTTTCAAAGAAAATGTTGCATGGTCTGCGAAATTAATACTAATGACAGGGATACTAATTTCCTTAATAATTTTTGGAGAACTTTATGCCAAACTAGAAAACAAAATTCAGTATAGCTCTGCCTATCATCGACAAAGTGAAAGATAATAGGAGGAAAACAAAACTCTCAAGATTTTGTCATGGAGTATAACTCAAAAATAACCGAAACAGTGAGATCTAGCTTTGCCACAAGCCAAGTTTGTTCCAATGTAAATCCATGGATCGGTAAAATGCTTACAGAAGAAACCTGACACAGTTTCTAGATTTAATGCTGAGTTGCATCATGCATGGTAAAGCTTATAGATTTGTGGAATTTTAAAATGTCAGAACCCAGATACAAGGAAATAATCTATAAAAAACATGAACCAAAAACATAGAAAATTCAGATTTCTGAATGTATATTTCTCCAAATCGTGCTTATAAATTTTGAAATGCAAACCCCTATGAGAAAGTTAAATTCTTATGTTTTAGGATGGGGGAAGGGATATTTTATAGGCAAAAGTTAGGGATTTAGGGCTTTGCAATTTGCCATTTTTCATTTATTGTTATGATTTTTAATATGTTTTTAAATAAAATGGCTTTTCTTCGAAGATCTGCTATTTCGATGTTTTCAGCTACCAAAAACAGATTTAAAGCAAATCCTCTAGTGCTTATTAGGGTTGAACCACATTGTCCTACTACTGCACTCGCCATTGAAGTGCCACAATAATTTAAAACCCTTTTGTTGTGTTATGTTCCTCGCTATATTCTACAATTAGTCTACAGCCTCAGAGTTTATTGGGTTATTTCAAGGGAGAATAATCCATATCCCTATAATTTGAACAGACCCACAAAAGATAGAGTGCAGAAATTCAAACCTACAACCATCTATATCTCATAACCAAGATAACGTAGAAGAAAATAGCAAATTTGAATGGGGTAAAACAAGGGAAATACCAATTTGATTCTTCCAGAAGAAGAGAGCATTCTTCCACGATCAATTTCTCTTCAGATCTCCCACAGATTTTTGAACATCGACAAAACTCGAAATATCTCCACCAGCTACTATGGCTTTCGAGCTGTTAATGGACTCTGGCCGCTTTAGGGTTTCAGAGCGTCCATGCTTTTGCAAGAATCTGGAAAAAAGCAAGCATCATAGGAAAGAATGGAATCATGGGAAAGAAGGCATAAAGGTCGAACAAGCGCACAACGGGGAAAAAAATTGAATAGGTCGATTAAGAAAATTTGAATAGGTGGAACAAGTGGAGTGGGAAAAAAAAATTGAATAAATATAAAATCTAATAATAATAATAATAATATATGAATGATAATAATATACATAGTGATATAATAATATACATAATGAGCGGAAGGGTTGTATTGTATGAATGATAATAATAATATACATAATGATATGTCACACAAATTTTTTAGTGCATATTCTAATCCTTATATGCAAACTTTTGAAAATACAAATATTCATATTTAAAATTCTAATGTTCCATATATTGAACCATTATATGTTATTCCTAATGAATAAGTAAATAAATTATGTCAACATATCTAGACATATGCCCACGAAATAAATAAGTTGTGCATTAATCCATTACTTTTATTTTGTTAGGTAATGTGAGTTTTGAGATGAGTTGCATGCCTAACATGTGATTTGAGTAGCCATGAACCAAGGGCTTTTAAGCCGTCAAAATCACCTAGGGATCACATCCAACCTAGGCCACACCATCCCTTAGCTTGACTGGAATTTTTCCCATATAGTTTCCAACCAATGATTTTCTCACCAGTGATTGTATCTTACCTGTTATTTCACATTCCCCAAGGCACAAATCAAATATTTGGATGTATCTTGGATGACTTGTCACATTCCATGACTAGCTTCACGCACATTGAATATGAATTCCCATCATTTAAGAATTTTTTGGAGGGTTTGCATGGCATAGTTTTTAGGGGCTTAGGGGTTAGATGAATAGGAGATTAGGGGTTAGAGGTTTAGGGTTTAGCGGTTAGGGGTTAGGACTAGAATAATGAGTTAGTGCAGGTTAAGGGGTTAGGGATTGGGGGCTTAGGGGTTAGGGGATCTAAGTACATTTAGGGGTTAGGGGAGTAATGATTTAGTGGTGGTTAAGGGATTAGGGATTGGGGTTGGGGAGATCATAATGATTTAGTGGTTAAGGGTTTAGGGATTGGGGGTTAGGGGTTAGGGGATTTAGGTGCCAGGTCACAAGTATTGTTTGCTAGGAAGGCTTTCCAAAGAAGTTGGCTGGCATCACTATGGCATTATTAGGGAATTAGAAGGGAAGAGAAAGGAAAAGGCTCAAGTATCGTATGAGAGAAGGAAGAAATTGGCAAAATTGAGATCAAAAGCAGTGGAGTTAGCCGAAAAGCAGCTTGCCCCAGAGATGGATAAGATAAAACTTGACAACATATTGGTCAATTTCCTTGACCCTTTATTGGTTATTCAGAAGGAGTATGAATACACCACCATTAATATCAAGGTAACCGACCCGCAGCAGATCAAGGGATGAGAGGAAAATCAATCATCAATGAAAATTCAAAATTTTCAAGCTGAGCAAGATCAACCAAATTGGGGGCAGATTTTGGGGAACCTTCGTAAGTGAATGGGGCCTATGTGATATGGCTACGAGTTATCTGAGTATATAGTGAATTAGATAGAAGTAAGAAAATAATTACTTCTTCATAGCTAATTTGAATTTGGAGGGCTTAGGGGATTGGGGGTTAGGGGTTAGGGGTTGAATAATGAGTTAGTAGTTAAGGGATTAGGGATTGGGGGCTTAGGGGGCCTGATTCGAACGCGTTTGGGCGGGCGCAATCAACCGAAATGACCCGACCCGAACGTGTTAATGGGTTATAGGTTTATGGTTTAGGGGGTTAAATGGGTTAGGGGTTGGGAATTAGGGTTTAATGGGTTAGGGGTTAAGAGGTTATAGGTTTAGGGTTTAGGGGGTTAAATGGGTTAGGGGTTTAGGGATTGGGGATTAAATGGGTTAAGGGATTAGGGATTGGGGGCTTAGGAGTTAGGGGATTTAGGCGCAGTTAGGGGTTAGGTGAATAATGATTTAGTGTTTAAGGGATTAGGGATTAGGGGCTTAGGGGTTAGGGAAAGAGAATGGTCATTCCAAATGATCTGTCTTCAGCCAGGTCACAAGTATTGTCTGCTAGGAAGGATTTCCAAAGAAGTTGGCTGGCATCACTATGACACTATTATAGAATTAGAAGGGAAGAGAAAGGCAAAGGCTTAGGTATCATATGAGAGAAGGAAGCAATTGGAAAAATTGAGATCAAAATCAGTGGAGTTAGCCGAAAAGCAGCTTACCCCAGAGATGGATAAGATAAAACTTGACAACATATTGGTCAATTTCCTTGACCCGTATTGGTTATTCAGAAGGAGTATGAATACACCACCATTAATATCAAGGTAACCGTCCCCTAACAGATCAAGGGGTTAAGGGTTTTAGGGGTTAGATGTTTAGGGTTTAGGGGGTTAAATGGGTTAGCATTTTAGATCAAGTTTAGGGGGTTAGTGGATTTAGCAGTTAAGGATTTTAGGGGTTAGGGGTCGTTACGGGTTAATGGGGCTAGGGTTTAGGGGGTTAAATGGGTTAGGGTTTTCGGGGTTTAGGGGGTTAAATGGGTTGGGGGTTGGGAATTAGTGTTTAAGGGGTTAAGGGTTAGAGGTTTAGGGTTTAGGGGGTTAAATGGGTTAGGTGCACATTTAGAGGTTTAGGGGCTTAGGGGATTTAGCAGTTAAGGATTTTAGCTAGGGGTTAGGGGTGAAGGGGTTAGAGGTTTAGGGTTTAGGGGGTTAAATGGGTTAGGTGCACATTTAGAGGTTTAGGGGGTTATGGGATTTAGTAGTTAAGGATTTTTGGGGTTAAGGGTTAGGGTAGGGGGTTAAATGGGTTAGGTTTTTAGGGGTTTAAATGGGTTAGGCCTGTTGGGCGACCTCACACGGCGTGACATGGCGCACCCGAATGAATTACGGTGCCACAAGGGAGCAAACGACAAACGGGCCACCCGAACGTGCACAAGGCACCTGGGTAGTCACAATTACTTGGCAAAACTGATACGGGCGCCCTCAAACGAAACAGCCTGACCTAAACGCACCCGGTTGGGACCTCACACGGCGCGACACGGCGCACTCGACCGAACGATGCCACAAGGGAGAAAATGGAAAACATGCCACCCGAACGTGCACAAGGGACTCGAGAAGCAAAATTGATACGGGTTCCCTCGAATGAAATGGCCCGAACAGAACGCACCTAGTCGGGCGCCGATCTCACACAGTGCGACATAACGCGCCCAAAGGAACGTCGATGCCACAAGGGAGCAAACGGAAAATGGGTCACCTGAACGTGCACAAGGCACTCGGGAGGTCACAACTTAGCAAAAATGATACGGGTGCCCTCGAGCGAAACGACTGGACCTGAACGCGCCCGATCGGGCGACCTCACACGACGCGACACAGCGCACCCGACCGAACGATGCCACAAGGGAGCAAATGGAAAATGGGCCACCCGAACATGCACAAGGGACCTGGGTAGTCACAACTTAGCAACATTGATACGAGCGCCCTCAAACGAAATGGCTCGACCCAACCCGAATGCGCCCGGTCGGGCGACCTCACACGGCGTGCCCGACCAAATGATGCCACAAGGGAGAAAACGGAAAACGGGCCACCTGAACGTGCACAAGGGACCCGAGCAGTCACAACTTAGCAAAACGGATATGGGCGCCCTCGAATGAAATGGCCCGACCCGAACGCGCTTGGTCAGGTGACCTCACACGGCACGAAACGACGCACCCGAATGAACAATTCCACAAGGAAGTAAATGAAAAATGGGCCACCCGAACATGCACAAGGCACCCGGGTGGTCACAAGTTAGCAAAACTGATACGAGCGCCCTCGAACGAATCGACCTGACCCGAACGCGCCCAGTCGAGAGACCTCACATGGCACAACATGGCGTGCCCGACTTAATGATGCCATAAGGGAGAAAATGGAAAACGGGCCGCCCGAACGATTCCACAAGGGAGAAAATGGAAAATGGGCCGCCTGAACATGCACAAGGCACCTGGGCAGTCACAACTTAGAAAAATTGATACGGGTGCCCTCGAACGAAACAACCTGATCCGAATGCGCTCGGTCGGGCGACCTCACACGGCGCGACAAGACGCACCCGACCGAACAATGCCACAAGGGAGCAAACAGAAAATGGGCCACCCGAACGTGCACAAGGCACCCGGGCGGTCACAACCTAGCAAAACTGATATGGGTGCCCTCAAACGAAACGGCCCGACCCGAATGCGCCCAGTCGGGGGACCTCGCACGGCGCGACACGACGTGCCCGACTGAACGATGCCACAAGGGAGAAAATGGAAAATGGGCCGCCCGAACGTGCACAAGGCACCCGGGCAGTCAAAACTTAGCAAAATTGATACGGGTGCCCTTGAACGAAATGGCCCGACCCGACCTGAACGCGCCCAGTCGGGCGACCTCACACGGCTCGACATGGCGTGCCCAAACGAACAATGCCACAAGGGATAAAATGGTAAATGGGCCACCCGAACGTGCACAAGGGACCCGGGAAGTCACAAATTAGCAAAATTGATATGGGCGCCCTCGAACGAAATGGCCCCACCGGAACACCCGGTCGGGTGCCGACCTCACACGGCGTGACACAACGCGCCCGAATGAACGTCGATGCCACAAGGGAGCAAACAGAAAATGAGCCACTCGAATGTGCATAAGGCACCTAGGCGGTCACAACTTAGCAAAACTGATACGGGATCTCTCAAACGACCCGACCCGACCCGACCCAAACGTGCCCGATCGGGCTACCTCACACGGCATGACACGGCGCGCCCGATCGAACGATGCCACAAGGGAGAAAATGGAAAACGGGCCGCTTGAATGTGTATAAGGCACCCGGGCGGTCACAAATTAGCAAAATTGATACGGGCGCCCTTGAACGAAACGGCTTGACCCAAACGCGCTTGGTCGGGCGACCTCACAGTACGGTGCGACACGGTGTGCCTGACTGAATGATGCCACAAGGGAGAAAATGGAAAACAGGCCACCCGAACATGCACAAGGCACCCGGGTGGTCACAACTTAGAAAAACTGATATGGGCACCCTCGAATGAAATGACCCGACCTGAACACGCCTGGTCGGGTGACCTCACACGACGCGACATGGCGTGCCCGACCGAATGATGCCACAAGGGAGCAAATGGAAAATGGGCCGCCTGAACGTGCACAAGGCACCCAGGCAGTCACAACTTAGCAAAACTGATATGGGTGCCCTCGAATGAAACAGCCCGACTCGACCCAAACGCGCCCAGTCGGGCGAACTCACACGGCGCGACACGACGCGCTCGATCGAATGATGCCGCAAGGGAGAAAATGGAAAACTGGCCACCTGAATGTGCACATGGCACCCAGGCGGTCACAACTTAGCAAAACTGATATGGGCGCCCTCGAACGAAACGGCCTGACCTAAATGTGCGTGGTCGGGCAACCTCACATGGCGCGACATGGCGCGCCCGACCAAACGATGCCACAAGGGAGAAAACGACAAACAGGCCGCCCGAACATGCACAAGGCACCTGGGCAGTCACAACTTAGCAAAACTTGATACGGGCGCCCTCGAATGAAACGGCTCGACTCGACCCAAACGCGCTCGGTCGGGTGACCTCACATGGCGCGACACGACGCGCCTGACCGAACGATGCCACAGGGCCGGAGCAAACAGCAAACGGGCTGCCCAAACGTGCACAAGGGACCCAGGTGGTCACAAATTAGCAAAATTGATATGGGCACCCTCGAACGAAATGGACTGACCCAAATGTGCCCAATCGGGCAACCTCACACGGTGCGACAGTATGGCGCGCCCGAACGAATGATTCCACAAGGGAGAAAATGGAAAACGGGCCACCCGAACGTGCACAAGGCACCCGGGCAGTCAAAACTTAGCAAAATTGATACGGGCGCCCTCGAACGAAATGGCCTGACCTGAACGCGCCCGGTCGGGTGACCTCACACTGCACAACATGGTGCACCCGACTGTGGTTGGGGGCACACATTAAAAGTGAACCAAGGAGTGAATGCATCACATCTTTAATATTTTATGAAACTCCTTAGAAGTCCCATCATAACCAACTTCCATCTTCATCACAATGTGATATGTCAACTAAAGGTATCTTATTATGTTTCTCCAACCATTCAAAAAGAGGACCCAAGTTAGATTATTATTTATTAAAGGAGAGGTCAAAGAAATTAATTTACAAACCGTCGCAATAGTGACACTTAGCCCAAACTATCGCAAGAGAAAAACTTAGCCCAAACCATCGCAAGAGCGACACTTAGCCCAAACTGTCGCAATAGCGACGATCTTTCCCAAACTGTCGCAATAGCAACGCTTTTTCCCGAACTATCGCAATAGCGATGTTTTCCTCCAAACGTCGCAATAGCGACACATAGCTTTAATTCGTCGCAATTTTGACACTTTTTCCCAAACTGTCGCAATTCCAATGTTTTGCTACAAACGTCGCAAGACCGACATGAACTTCTATGTGTCACAATACCGACAGTTGTCTCCAAACGTCGGTATAGTGACAGTTGTGGGTGGGATTTGAAAAATTGATAAATTTTGGGGAAATTTCCAACATTTGGTCAAAAGTGTCGGAGTTTCTGCCAAATTTACTAGTGCTACTTACAATTGCAATGCTGATCCATTGAGGTTTTTCTGCTTTTGCACGCTGCAGCAAGTGGGATTCTAGATCTGCAGAGATCTAGCTTGTTTGGAAAGCCTCTTCTCATGGAGTGTGTCTTTTAACCTCCTGGAAGAGTGTCTCTCCTGTTTATACTTCAGATCTGTAACTTGGCAGTGGGCCATCTATGTCATTTGAGCCACAACATTGTTTCTATTAGGGAACTGTGTTATTTTGATGTAATATTATTCATAGTGTTTTGATCACAGTTTTGATGAGAGATCTCTGGTGCTAGGCTTTGCCTTCCACTTTGGTGATCCATAGATTAGCTTTATGATCTATGTTCTATTTAGATCTGATCTTTTGTCATGTAATGTTATATTCAGAAATTACTATAGCATTTTACTGATCTGCAACTTGAAACTCAAATCTACTCTTTGTTATGCATGATTTTGTCAAAACCCCAAGGGGATCTTGTAAACAAGACTATGTAGTTTCCAGATCTGATGTTTTGTCCACAGATCTGTCCTAGATCTAAATTGTAATATGAAGCTGCTACAGCTCCTAAAAATAACGCCGTTGAGCCATTTCTGCTGATATATATGTGTTGTAGCTCTCTTTTTTGAAGATATCTTGCTCCATTGTCTCATGTCTTCTATTGTATATTGAAAGAGGTTCACTTTAATTCTGATTTTCTGCTGTACATTAATTTTTTAATCATATTTGATGGCCTCCTACTCATACTATCCAAGACTGTGTTATTTCTGAAGCAGTTTGTTGTGCATAGCTACAACCCCTCTTGTAGGGTGTTTTTCAGCTAGACTAGGTTGTGGGAGATCTGTTTACCACACCTAGTTTGATTTTTTTTTGCTCCCCTTGTGGATCTAGACTCCAAATCTGCTGATCTAATGGATCCAAGGGTTGTAAACTAATTTATGTACATCAATCTCCCAGGAGTGCGTTATTTCAGCAGGCTTGCTGTGCTATTCCAGATCTGGGATATTACAGTTATGCACCAACAAAATCAACATCCCACCAACAATTCCAGATAGAAATTGTATTGTACCTCCAGCCACAAAAACTGAAAAAAATGAGATTCAATAGCCTCTACATTGGCCCGACAATCATTGCAATTGCTTTTGCAGCTACAACATCACCCTAACAGGCTAACGCAGGCTCTGCATGAGCCTTCCTTAGTGACTGTGTCACCCTTCCTCTGCCTCTCTGGCTAGAATTGCGCTGTCTCTTGGGACAAATGCTTTCATTTAGAAGATTTTCTTCTGCCCTTTCACTGATGGCTTCAATCCTCATTGATCTGAAATCGCTCTAATACCATTTGAAAATTTATAAATCTAACAAACAAAAATCCTACTGCAGTTAACTGATTTTCATTTCCTACTTGTGTTCTTTAATTAACAAGTTATTTACAACATTCTTTAGTGAACATTAATGTAAATACATTGCAACCTACACCAATATACAGATCAAGTACTGAAAAATAAGATGATACATTCACATAAAGGAAACACTTATTTTTGGACTAAACGTCCCCGAATAAACCCAATGTGAGAAAACCGGTGCAGCATATCTGAGGGTTTGTATTATCAAGCAACATTTTTATGAGTACAATATCTGGATGCCTTTTTTGCTATCCAATATAGAGAATTCATGGCATATAAAAAATAGTGAGTTTTACCTCACGTCCCTACTAGTCCCAGCTGATCCGAATCTGAACTGTCAAAACCCTAACTCCCTCTGCGATGCCTATGTGCAGTAGATGCGTAGGCCTGCGTGGGGATGGTTGTGTACTGCATCACCCTTCTCAGAATTGATCTGCTTCTCAAATATCTCCTGACTCAGAAACCCCGATCTCCAGCAAAAATCAGACTATCTCTTGGAAACACTGCACAGTCCCTGTGTGTGACATGCGTGGGACTGCATCACCCCTTCTGGGGACTACATCACCTCTTCTAGTAGTTGTGTTGCTTCCTCTGCTATATATGCTTCCTCTATGCTATGTACTCTTGGTCCTGGAGAAGATCCTCTGACCAATAACTGCTTCTGCCCCTCACTGCACTGAATCACTAAGATATTATCTTCGTCTGAGCACTGCTCCGTCAGAAGAATTCAATCTCAAGATTCACTCCGTTTGTGTTCTCTAACTGACCCTCAAACCTTCCTTTATAATTTTCCTGTTGAGAGATCAACAACCGTGATCAAATATTTAATCAACTACTAAGATTAAAACATACTTGATCCTCGTCACTTATAAGCTTCTCATCCACATTTACATTAATTCACTTTAATTATTTTAATTTCCTAAGTTTTAACTTAGTCTTCATTAAAAATAATTAATTATTTGAATAACACGCACTCCATGCGGAATTTATCCAAAAGATTTCTGGGTCTCGAAGATCTCATGTGGTCTATCCCCTCCACAAAATTTCAGAGCTAGAGCACATCTGATGCTACCCAAAAATCAACACTAGAAACCATACTAAAATGGCATTACATCATTTTACTAGAAACCATACTAAAATAACATTACATCATTTTTAGAAATGACATGAATTGTGCTAAATTTGTGAATAAATAAATGAACACAAAAATTTTTTGGACTACCACAACTTTATTCAACCCGAAAATGCCAAATTCCTATAAACCACTTCTAATTCCACAAGAGTTGAAATTTCAACTAGCTCAATTTCACTTCCAAGTTGGGCCACTCACAAATTTTGAAGGGTGACAATCTAGCAATCTACATCTAGTTGTTTAGTCAATATTTTAGTCAAATTTGTTTAATCAATCCTTCAATTAAGATCGATTGTAAGAGATTTGAAATAAGGCCTTCGGTTAGAATCCTTGTATTTTTCGTCTCGAGGAAGGAATTCTGAGGGAAAACACAGTTCCGAAATAATAGGCATGGAGCACATCATATATGGTCATAATGAAGATAAGCATAATTGACATTCTCATGCGGGTCGATGCCATCTGCAACAAGTATGAAAGTATGATATTGAAAAACAGAGGGAACACCATCTGCAACAAGTATGAAAGTATGATATTGATAAACAGAGGGAGAATCAGATCTACGACAACGACACTTTCATTAGGCTTTATAATGTTGTTGAGTTCTACATTGAGGCCACAAAGCAGGTTAGTGAGCCCTACATTTCCCCTGGCTCGATTTTTAAAATGGTGGGAAAAACTACTAAATTTTGTGGCTTTTTTAGCACCATAAAGTTGAAGATGTTGCGAAGTAGAATAATAGGGCAGTGGTCTCGACCCTGAATGCTAAAATTAGACACACCAAGGCTAGATTGCATGAAGATATTCCCAAGTTGCAGAAATTGGCTAAACAAAAAGGTCAGGATGAGATATCCTTAATTTTATCCAAGTGCTTTTTAGGGCTTTCTCAAGGTTTTGTAGATTTTCTCTTCAATTACTCAATAATTTAATGACGTAATAGCCTTTTCATCTCAATGTTGAATGGAGTAGTTCTAGGAACCCAAATTCGAACATGTTTCAAAGAAACACCTGTTCTAGAAAACCAATTGGTAAGGAGGATTTAAAAATCCACTTGTCATATTATTGCATATTTTATTTGAAATTTACACCAAAAACATCACTGCAATTTTCTAGAGTTACAAAATCGTAATATTGTTTTACTATGTTACTGCATAAAGGGAATCAAAAAGATTACTTTTATTGTCATAATATCATATGTATGTAAGACAAAATTCTCTGTCACTATATCTCATCTATCCACAACATTAATTATTTTTTTTTGAGCAGCATCTTCAGCCACTTCCTTACCAATACAAGACATGTTGAAGCCGTATACATTTTCCCAAAATGATAGACTAGTTCCACCTTTTCCAACACCAGCCACATACATCTTAGCTATGTCTGGAATGATTTCTCCACCAGATTTCAACCAATGATCATGAGAATAAATAACTAAGCTGAGCAATGATTCATAAAACATGATGTATCCCATCCACTCACTCACTATCCCATCTACACTTTGACTTTCAATTTCCATGCATTTATCAAAATCTTCTATCATGTTGTGGACTACAATAATAACTCCATGCAAGTTCTAATTTTTGGCATTCTCACTTTCTTCTTTGAGCATTTTATTTTCTTTTGCAGCCTGACAAGCTATAGATGCCATCTTCTCACTTGCTTCGATTGCAATTACTTTTGTAGCTCTTGCTTGAGCTGCAAATAAACTTAAAATCCTTGTTCCACATCCAATATCCATAACCACAACTCGCTTAAAAAGAGAAGGATTGATCAGAATAGCTCCCTTTTATGCATCCGTCCATACCTGATCACTAAGAATTTCCCTGTGAATTACAAACCGACTATAAGCACCAAAGTAACTCTCATTGATTCTCTTAATTTCATTTTTTTCCAGATTTGCAAAAGTTACTTTGGATATTTTATCCTTTGTCTTCACGAGAGAAGATTGTTGAGAAATTTTCTCTGTTGTGATGAAACCATTGCAATTATTATTATTTGAATTGAGATCATACACTTATTTTCTGTTATTAGTTGCACCATCACCTGTAGCTTTACCAACTGACTCTGTGGTACTAAGATTAGTAAGAGCTAAATATGATATTTCAACTTGGATAGTATTGGCTAAGTCATTAAAGTGAATGTGGCTCTTACTAATGTGATAAGGAATATATCTATCTCCAGGCCTCTTCCCTGATGTACTAAGGAATATATCTATCTCCGACACCTATGGTGCATTACCTTGGGTATCCCTTAGCCTACATCCAACGATTTTAAATCCCAATTACCGGGAAAGAAAGGTTTACCATGAAATTCGAAACATAAATAATGCTCATTATGGCACATTTTTCCTCCACATACCACATATTGCAACCAGATTTAGACCCAGAATGACTGAAACGATGAATAGGATACACCCACTCAAATATAAATTCTAGATTCAGACCTAGAATGACTGAAATGGTGCATAAGATACACCCACTCAAATCTAAATTCTTTGTGCAACGAACACTCAAGGGTATTTATTCCAAAATAGTTAATCAACAAGTTTCTCTAAAATAATATCAATGTTTCAAATTTTAAGTTATATTACTCATAATTACGATAGTTTAGAAGAACTAATAAAAAACAATGTGTATTTTTCTTAAGCGTTCACATGTCAACAACACAAATGTGTGCACATGTATGTTTATTCATTTATTTACAATAGATTTATTACCTTGATTAGGTAGTTGAACATCTGATGTGTCTTTGCCACTTCAAAGGCACCACCTATATAACTCAACATTAGATCAATCGAAGTTATAATTCCAAAAATTTGATGTGAAACATAAAATTTTTCCATTTAGTATTATTTTATTCTATGCATTCCTGAAATTGGTTTCTGGTGGGTCTAGAGTGCATTTATGGAACCCGGAAACCACCCTGCAATCGTTTCTTGGATGTTGTGCATCTTTTACATTAAAAAAAAATTAAAAAATGTTCCAAAAAGTTCCCACTAACCCTAACATATCAAAAAAAAAACCTTGATGGTGAAAAATATATCACAGAAGAGAGGAAAAACTTATGTACTTACAAAATAAAGAAGAAAACCAACCAAATAAAGCACTTTAACAGGGCTTATTGGGCAACTTTTCCACAACAGGGGGAAAAATGTAACATTTCCACAATTCAATATTTTGCTAATAATTCTATTCCTTTGCTCATATACCCTACAATAATGTGAATGAGTGGGAAACATATCATATCCCTGCTTCAATAATATAGAATATCCTTAACACTGAGTCATATAGCCTATACCATAATTTAATGTTTCGACCATTACATAGAATTAAGGACATCATCAGGTCCCTTATCACTCAAACATTGAATATTCGGGACCTATGCAGCATCTTAGACCTTTAAAAAGGGCCAAAATCAATGAATTTAGCACCCTTAGTGTAAATTCCCTAAGTTTCACATGCCACTAGTTTCCACCAAGATCACTGGTTTTGCTTCCAACCCAGTGTAGCCCACACTAGGAAAGCTTCAAAACATTTCAACTACCACCATATTCCACCAAGGTCACTGGTTTTTATTCCAGTGAAGATGCATAACATATGAAGTGGGCTTAGAACTTAAAAAAATAGCCAAAATAAGTGAATTAAGCTCCCTAAGTGTCAATACCCTCAGTTTCACCCGCCACCAAGCTCACTGGTTTGCCATCCAAACCAGTGTGGCCTTCACTAGAAAAGCCTAATAAAATTTTGCCTACGACCAGTTGCCACCAAGGTCACTGGTTTTTATTCCAAAAAAGTGTGACCCAGACTGGACAAGCCTCAAAGCTGACATGGAAGTGTGTAGGCAACCAAAGCAGCAAATCACACACAAGGTTGACTTTATTTCAAGAGTTTTGGAAGGAGGTACCTTAAAAGGTTGTATGGAGGATGGAGGGGCCTTTGTGCATTGTGTTGTGCATGTGTGCTCTGATAAAGTCTACAGTAGTTAAAATTTTCGAAGAGCCCCCCCATCCATTGTATTATGATGCCTTTTCTCTGCACCTTTCCGTTCATAATAAAAATATTTGTGGGAGGATAAGCTAGTAGGAATTAGCATACTTGTTAGCACAATAATGGCTAGGTGTGATTTCCACATGTATTTAAATGACGTGGCTTCGCCTTGTGGATTTAAATCTTCTCCCACACTTTTGTTTTGATTTTTTTGGGTGTTGCATGGGTTTATAAAAAAATAAGAGGAATATGATTTAGAGTATTTCCATTTTGATAATGCACAGAACTCGATCAAATTATCCTTGGAATTACTTCTCCTTAAAGAAATGAGACTCTCGGTAATTATACTGTGTTATAAGATCAAGAAAATGCTTTGCTTCTGTATCAAAAAGATTGACTGCAATCTAAAGTGATAGTTAATTTGCAAAATCTCAGCATGACACTCTTTAATAGCTTATTAATGTTGTTACAACTACAATGTTAAAATGTCTACCACATGAGAAAGAGCGCTGCTCCATGAAATTTTTTTAATTCTATTGTTTTATTGTATGTTTTTCAAATTTTTCTCATTGATTTTTAGTTTCATGTGTTATAGATGTGCAATGCTACTATTTTATTTTAAGTATTTTGACTTTATTTAATCCTTGGATGGGGTACGCTGCTAATAAACTCATCTAAGAACTATCTTTCTTGTATTATATACTTATTGAAGTTGTGGCTTGCAAGGGTGCTTCCTCCTTTTGCAGTGCAGTCAAAAGAAATTAGAGCCATAGCAAGGAAATGTAGTGTTGGCATTGAACTGGGGATGTCTGTTGAGCGGTTTATTCTCCTTGACATTTAGGTTTGTGTTGGAAAATTTAAAAAAAATATTTTAGATTTCTTTGGCAATGAATATGCATATCGTATATTCGGGCTTGCTTCTCTTAAAATTACTCTCAGTCGGTCATGTTTGGGTTTTAAGATTCCAAGATCTCTTGGGACTGGAAAAATATACACTCAGGGAATCCATTAAACACCTTTTGGAGAGAGCAACATTTTGTTATTTGGTTGCAGAAAGAACTTTTAACTGCAAGGTTGTGTGGAAAATTTGTTGTGAGAACTTAAGTGATTGACCCTCTTTGACCCCTGCGAAAGGAAGGAATGTTGTTTGTTGAAGACTAAGGACTTGTAGAAGTCCAAGAGAAGACCAAAAATTGAAGAAAGAGGATTTAGGAAGCCACATATCCATAGGTAAAATCTGATTTGTACCTCTCTTTATTTATCAATAGAATCTCTGCTTTCCTCCCTATGGTGCATTACCTTGGGTATTTGGTTTCACCTCATCCCTTAGTCTACGTCCAATGATGCTGGGATTATTGAATGTTCATTTATATACAATTCAGTTATAGTTTAAGCTCTTCATTATGGCTACTGAATCTCATTCAAATTGAATATTGGTTGTACAAAACCTTATTTAGAATCAATACTTCTATTATCTATTGAAATATGAGCCTGAGCATATTTTCATTTGAAATTAGTTTTCTAAAAAATATTCCCTATGATGCCTTTGTTGCAGTTTGACTTAGACTTCAAACTGCATTTTGAAAGCTCCTCAAAGGTCAAAAATGCATTTAGAAAGCTCAATGTTCAACCAATTTATTCAAAATTATTCATTAATTCGACATAATGAAGGCATGTTTGAAAATTAGGGAGAATCAAATCCGTGTAGATTGTTATTCTGAACTGCAGATTTAAATGCTAGAAAATGAATAATTACTATTACAATTTCGTTTTTAGTTTGTTTTTTTGAATTGACTGTTTCTGGATATTCGAGGTGGGAAAGTTGAGCTCACTTATGAAATGAACTTCATATCTGAATCTTCAAATAAACATATACCTTGCTACAAATTTCTGAATGAGGTTGGGAGTTAGACTTCCATTGATGGCTTCAATCACATGATCTATGTTCTTTTTAATATTTAATGAGCTCCATTGCTCTGATGGGGAACCTATTTAATGTATATAGAATCATGAGTGTATCTGTCACATCAATATCCATAATTTTGGTGTTTGACAGATTAGCAAGGACTTGGTATTGAAAACCTACGAAGAGTATGGTAACTCTTCAAGATATGGACACCATATTTTATGAAGCACAGAGGCAAGGTATAATTCCTTTCTATCTTAGGAGTAATGGAGAAGAGGCCATCAATATTGCATCAGCAAAAACTTTGACTATTCATGATGTGGTGTTTTCCCAAGTACATAGTTTGATCAAGATGTGTTATTTTAGAAATTGAGAATAAAAATGTTTTCCGAGACATTACCTTAATTGGCTTCTTTAGTGCTAAAGAACTTGGTTGAGAATGGAATCTTAAATTTTATGGCTGTTCTGAAGCAAGAGCTAGCCTACCAAATTCCTATACACTGTGGTTTTGCAACATTTTCATAAAGATAAGAATACCACTTTTAAACCAATCCCAACACCCCACCAAGGTTATGAATTCTTTCATTAACAAACACCTGCATGTCTATATTATTCTTCTAGAAGTATTTTACAGATGGTGGAATGTACTGCCAAAATACTTAAGACTATAGAAATATTAAATGAAAGGGTTGATGTTTTTAATGCATGTAGTATCAAGAACCAAGAGTCCTTGGTGCAGTTTCACAATGTAAGAATTTGCAAACCATTGCTTTGGGAATCGTGTTGATTATGGAAAAGGGTGCCAGATGCCTATCCATTATGGATTAAATGCATTGAATTTCTTCACTATATCATCCCCTATAGTGTAAGGGTATCCTCCACTTGAATGGTTGTTATCTTTATAAATTTACCTATCAGGTATATTTTTCATTGGGTTAATTTTTTAAAAATTATTTTGGGTTGTTTGCAAGTTCTTACTGCATTCCATGTATCCTGTGCATATTCCAGGACAAAAATTCCTCATTCAATAGGTGCAACATATTCCCTAAAAATGGACAAGAGGAAATATTATGAAGTAACATTTTTGGTGATTATGGCACGAGTGAGGTCAGTCTCAGCTCACAACCATCACATTTTTCACTGGCACAGTTCCTAAAGTCAATTAGAAACGTCCATTTCTTCCAACTGATGCATTTTTACCTTCTTTTCTAAGGGATGTTGTCATGCTACCTTAAAATTTGCAGCAGTTATGGACGTTCCAATTATATTTATTTGTCAAAATAATGGATGGGAAATTGGTACCCCATCTTCAGAACAATTCAAAATTACTATGCGTATTTAATAAGTTTGTATGCCTATTTGTTTCTAATATTATTCTCTCTTCTGTAAGAGCCCTCTGATTTGATTTTCTATCTGTTATCTATTTTTTGGAAAGTTCCAGGTGGTGATTTATTTTTTAGAGCACAAGGTTATTGGAAAAGAAGCTTTTGTGTTGACCATAATTATGTCGTTGCTATGTACTCTGCAGTTAGAAAGGCACAAGATATGGCAATTTATGATTTTCTTTTATTAGATTCTAGAGTTTTCTAACGCCTTCAGTTGTTTCTTGTCGATCTTCTAGTTAGTCCTCTGTCAATCTGCCCAATAGAATGAAGATATTCATAATTGAAGGAAGAGCAATAAAAAAAATGCATTAACATCTAGACCAACAAAACAAGGCATACTGCACTAATCACCAGAGCAATTACAAGCGGGAAAACAATGTCTTACATCTTATTAATACTACTGGGTTGATAATCAATTACATTAATGGATCATATTCTCCTCACATTCACATCAATTACAATTGAGGCACTAGATTGCATCATCCACTTTGGTCAAAATGGTCCAATAACCAATGTTACTCAATAGTAGTTCTTGGATCGGTATTGACGTGCATTTGGAAATTATAGCAAGCATAATTGTAGAGAGAGTATATTAGGATTGCAAGTTGACCACCCCCAGTCTTTGTAGACAGGGTACATTAGGATACATTAGGTTTGAAATTTGACCAGCCTCAATCTTTATAGACAAGGTACATTAGGATACTTTAGGATTTCAAGGTGACCACCCTCAGTCTTGTTTATGTTTCACATTATACACGTTTTATTAATTCATTGGGCCTTAGGGGTAGTTAAAATTCCAGTCTCATGATTTTTTTTGAGTGAGTTGGTTTTGGTTATGCTAAATTTCAATTTTATAGTGAATTTGAGACTAACCAGGGTATCGTCATCCATATTGTTCAATGGTCCAATTTCAGTCAAACCTAAGTCATATTAGTTGTTGGATCGGTATTAATCTACATTTGGAAATTGTAAAAGATATTGTTCCAGAAAGGGAACATTAGGATTACAAGTTGGCCATCCTTAGCCTTGTTCAGTATAAATCAAAATAACTGGTTGAATGAGAAGGCTAACTCGAATCTCTGAATTGAAATATGAAATAAAGTATACTTGGAATCTAAAGCCTTGTAGCCACATTTTGCACATAAAAGTGTTTTATGACATTCACTATCAAACTTTGTTTTTGGTTATGCTATTGTAAACCATTTTGAGCTTTTGATAATCCACATGAGCCATGCTACAAAAATTAACTTTACTTTTGGTCTTTATAAAAACCATAAAGAATTTTCTTTGAATGTTTTGAAGGATGCATGGTACAAGATCAACTAGGAACAATTTACAAGGCCATTGATGTTCAAGCATGATGGGCACAATGGGTCTTTGCAGGATACAAGAGACTTGTTTTTTGCTGATAAATTAGTGGCTAATGGAAAAATTCAAAAGCCTTTTTATTTTTGGTGAAAGGTCATGCAATAATGGAGGGAGTAGATGGTTGTATGGAGCATCCAAATAACATCTTCAGTTGTGATTCTATTATGTTCGCAAGTAGTTCACAAGGTGGCTGCTACCAAATGTTTGTGAGTCCAATTTCAGAGATGAAAGCACTGGGGCCTAGGGCTTTCTCTTTGTGAACACATACTATGCTTATTAAGAAACAAATTGATCATGCCAAAAGGTTGGCTAAAGAGGAGCCTTCACCCAACCTTATACTGCCTTGATGATCACTATAACGCGGAGAGATATTGAGACTCTTGGCATCTGGAATAATTGCATGGATTTTATATGATAGATGTCAATCTATGATTTTGTTTGGACTTTGTCCCTTACTATTGTAGTCTTTGAATTTACCATATTTACTTAATTTTTCTTCAAATGACATGTAGTGTAGCAGGATTCTAGTATACCATTGTATGCATTTCATTTTGAAATCCTTTTCTTATTCCTCTTAGCAGAGTACTAATGAAACATTATTCTCAGGGAAATTTCCTTAATAAATAAGTTTCTTATGCGCATTATGATTAAGGAGACTACTATCCTCATATTATTTATCCATGATATGCATATACCTAAAAACGAAGATATGAGTTAGGTACTTGCTGCCTTTGCAACATTCCTTTTTAAACTTATCATCTGGCTTGAAATGACCTCAAGAAATTTAGATGAACTTATGATGAAATTCAGAATGCCTTATGACCAAAATGTCTTTTTATAATTGAAATATTTATGTCTAGGAATTTGGCCATTTATTAATTTATGTATATTTTGGTTCAATAGTAATATGAGGAATGCTAGAAAAGTGTTTGTGTGTTTTTATGAAATCACTAAATAACCCCTTGCCCTATCATATACCAGGAAAAGTTGACCTTCTTTCCCTTAGATAAAGGTATCATGAAATACCTAAATAAACTACCATACATGAATAAATGTCAAAAATCAGACCATAATGAGCAGATTATGTACTGTAAACTCATCTAATAACTATAGATCATTAAATCTTAAAAACACCAATCAGACTTTCTGTTAGGGGTGCCCTAACCAACAAACACATACTGATACTAAAATAAATCAACGAACATGGACTTCTGAACATGCAAAAAAACACCTTTACTTTTATATTAAATTTGAAAATAGAAATCGAAAGCAACAAATCCAAACTCAAATTCTTTAACTTCAAAATTAGGCACCTTACTATTCCTTTGTAAACTAGGAAGAAAAGAGGTACAATTAATTTGGATGCATGCAAACCATCACCTCTACTGGCTGTAAAACCTCCTAATCCTATTGCACTTGACTGCAGAGATAACCGAGTCAAAAGGGAAGTGTGCTCTCCTAGAGATTTGTGAATTTCATTCAGTTGGGAAACCTCATACGCGTGTGCCCTTTCTATCTCAGGGAACTATATAGTCTATTTGTGCATGCAAAACTAATTAAGAAAAAAAACTAATTTATAAATGAGCTGCTATCAATAGAAGAGCATCTAAAATAGGAAATAGATTACAGATGGTATGCTCATTCACGTCATACCCCCTCTCCCCCATAATGACTATGTCATGTCTCTCTTGGGGAGATTAACCGTGGGGTGCAATCTAGAGCTAGGGTTTTCAATGAACACATGGAAGAATTGTATTTTTTAGTAGTATTATGGTACTCATTAATCTATGAAACATTGATTCTATTATTGGATACACAAGTATTATAATAAATAATATAAGTAATCAGTTGATTCCTCAAGAAACCATTTATAACATAGGATGATTCAACAAGCAATTACAGAGCTATATAGACCCACAAATGTCATCACAAAAAAAGGCTACTAAATTGTAGCCAATAATCTACAAAAGAATGTTTACTAACCTAAAATCTATGAACCCCCTAATCTCTAACCCCTTAGTGACCATTCTGCATTTTCCTCCATGCAGGGTCGGCAAAAACCAAGATGAACATTTACAAAATTGTAAGTGTCAATGTTATTTCTCAGTTTCTATGCCAATGGTTTTGTGGGATAATATCTTCCTTAAATATTGATATTTCTTGTTTTATTTATTAAAGAATATAGATTTAAAATATTTCATAAGATAATCATTCTGCGTTTTCCCACTAGTCCTTGAGATAAATACTCACTATTATTTCATCTCCATTCTTCGTGTTTATTGGTGCTTTAAATTATTACATTGCCATTTTGATATATTGGGGATTTACACTTGTGCTTCTTTATGTATTTTCCATCTGTGAAGTGATAGTTTTTCTCTAGCTGATAAATTGCTTCTTCCAACAGTTAAAAAAATGTCACTATAAAATTGCCAGTCATGTACAATTGTTTATTTCCTTGGAAACTGTGTAGGTGCTTGATAAGGATTATGGCCTTCTTACAAAAGGTGACCTGGAAAGTGGTGCAAGATTGCATCATCCACTTTGGTCAAAATGGTCCAGTAACCAATGCTACTCAATATTAGTTCTTGGATCGGTATTGACGTGCATTTGGAAATTGTAGCAAGCATAATTGTAGAGAGAGTATATTAGGATTGCAAGTTGACCACCCTCGGTCTTTGTAGACAGGGTAAATTAGGATACATTAGGTTTGCAATTTGACCACCCTCAGTCTTTGTAGATAAGGTACATTAGGATACTTTAGGATTTCAAGGTGACCACCCTCAGTCTTGTTTATGTTTCACATTATACACGTTGTATTAATTCATTGGGCCTTAGAGGTAGTTAAAATTCCAGTCTCTTGATTTGGTTTGAGTGAGTTGGTTTTGGTTATGCTAAATTTCAATATTATAGTGAATTTGAGACTAACCAGGCTATCATCATCCATATTGTTAAGCAGTCCAATTTCAGTCAAACCTAAGTCATATTAGTTGTTGGATCTGTATTAATCTGCATTTGGAAATTGTAAAAGATATTGTTCCAGAAAGGCCTTGTTCAGTCTAAATCAAAATAACTGGTTGAATGAGAAGGCTAACTCGAATCTCTGAACCAAAATATGAAATAAAGTATACTTGAAATCTAAAGCCTTGTAGCCACATTTTGCACATAAAAGTGTTTTATGACATTCACTATCAAACTTTGTTTTTGGTTATGCAATTGTAAACAATTTTGAGCTTTTGATAATCCACATGAGTCATGCTGCAAAAATTAACTTTACTTTTGGTCTTTATAAAAAGCATAAAGAATTTTCTTTGAATGTTTTGAAGGATGCATGGTACAAGATCAACTAGGAACAATTTACAAGGCCATTGATGTTCGAGCATGATGGGCACAATGGGTCTTTGCAGGATACAAGAGACTTTTTTTTGCCAGGAAATTAGTGGCTAATGGAAAAATTCAAAAGCATTTTTATTTTTGGTGAAATGTCATGCAATAATGAAGGGAGTAGATGGTTGTATGGAGCATCCAAATAACATCTTCAGTTTTGATTCTATTATGTTCGCAGGTAGTTCACAAGGTGGCTGCTACCAAATGTTGGTGAGTCCAATTTCAGAGATGAAAGCACTGGGGCCTAGGGCTTTCTCTTTGTGAACACATACTATGCTTATTAAGAAAAAACTTGATCATGCCAAAAGGTTGGCTAAAGGAGGAGCCTTCACCCAACCTTGTGCTGCCTTGATGATCACTACAATGCGAAGAGATCTTGAGACTCTTGGCATCTGGAATAATTGCATGGATTTTATATGATAGATGAGAGTCTATGATTTTGTTGGGAGTGGCGTCTCTTCTTTGAAATAGCTGACATCATTCAAGGTTTGTGGCTTATGATTTTAAAGGGAGTCATGGAATCTCACAGTGAAAATATCTGGGGTCGCTTTGCTGTTGAGGTAATGCCATGGATGCAAATAAGGTAATTAATTCTATGACCTTTGATTCCATGTAAAGATTCCTCTTTTATTTGTGTTTGTTTTCTTGAGTAGACCATAGATTTCAAGAATTAGCATTTGGATTTTTAATGAGAACAGGTTATGCAATTCATTTTAAGCTAGAGTGTGTTTCTAGAGTTGGATAAAAGTGCCAAACCAAACAAATTTCTATGGTTGATGCTTAATAACTAACAATTGGAGATTGTTCTTGGGAAATTGATTCTGTAGGGATGTAGACCATAAGATACTCTAGCTATCAACCTCTATATTTCACCATATGTGCTCATGTATATCCTGGCATATAAAATTATGAAGGCACCCTAACTCGATTTGTCATGTTGTGTAATTTGGCAATTTCACGGTATTTTTTCACATTAGCTTCTTAGATTGGAAGTGAAACTCTAACGATGTAAAAATATCAATAGTGTTTTAAGAACTGCACAAAAATTTGAAAATCACAATTTTGATCTTTAGTGAGCCCTGGATATGCATGTGACTAAAGACTACTTGCACTTAACAAAAGACGAAATCACTGAAATTGTTTTGGTAGACTTAGTACCCTCACTTGAAGGTGTAAATTAGAATTATGGAAGTGTAGGAGTATGCACAAGGAGAAATAATATAGCATCATATTTTATGACTTCTCCATAGGTACATCTGCAGGAGGTTGTAAGCAATCAAATTAGGCTGTAATGCATATTTTAACCTGAGAAATGAAAATTTGACACTTTAGGGTGAATTCTAAGTACGGAATACGATGTTTCATGGAATATAGGATAACCCATTTCCTTATCATCCACCATGTTTACAATTTATGTACATAACATGCATTTTTAATGCAAGTGGACATTTTGGCACTATGAAAATAATAGGTAGAAAACAAATTTGGTCTTATAGAAAGCATATTTTGGCCCATGGGAGTATAAATAAAGGTAGGAGATGATGTTGGTGAGCAATATGAGTAGGTGTACCCTCAGACGTGGCATGAAAAAAAATCATCATAGAGGATAACTTGGAAAATTTCCCATTCCAAAGACCTCCAAGCATGGGATTGGTGATCTAGTTTGACTTTGACAAACTCAAAGATGACATATTGCATCGTAGAGTACTTAGCAGTTTGGGAACTTGTATTTTAAAGATTAAGGCTCAGGAGGAGGATTTCCATATTTGACATTGTAAAAGAGATTAATGTTGAGGGTTACAAATTACTTCTTTGATTTCCAATGGATGAGAGGAATGATGATAATCTTTGACTTGATCGAAGGGATAATATATATTTATTGGAAAATAAACTTTGAATTTGCCAAATGGTCAAGGTTAGAAATTAGATAATCATTTGATACTCTGTCAAAACAATCTATATTGAGGATATTGTAAAATATGTAAATAAAGGGAGGAAATTTTTCCTTAGGGGCGAGTATGTTTTTGGGATTTAATCCCCTAAATTTTGCAATACCATAAATGATATCTGAGGGCAGTACAACATCTGGGTAGCCATGTTTGTGATATTAATCCTTTTCCCTTTTCTATAGATCATAATTATATGTTAATGCTGCAACCAAAAGTTGTTTTTGATTAGTTTGTATCTATATTTCATGCAGTAGAATTATTTCCTTTGATACTTTTGAGTAGAGCAAGAGTAGGAGTCATGATTCATTGTGTATCCTCTACTACACTTTGTAAGTTTAAAACAATCCAAGATATCATGTTCATAATACTCTGTTAAGAATATTTGGTTAATCAAGCTCCTGGTTGTTTTGCATACATGGTCCATTGATGATTATTGTTTGAAGTGAATTTTGGTTCTTCACAAACATTTGTATTCCTTTTCTTTTTTTTGTAAGTCAGCACCCACGGGGGATTGGAACTGGTGACCTATCGCATGGAGTGCCTTAATAGTGCACCCTTCACTGTCGAACCAAAGCCCCATGGGCTTATATTCCTTATTAATAGAGATTTTTTTTTTTTGAGTTAGAGGATATATTATTATAATCAGAATTCCCTACTGAGCTTCTCCATCATTTACAAGAACTTGATCATCTATGTGCAAGTAAAGAAATCCATCACCCAATAAGCAACTAGTCCTAATTGAGATACATCTTATTAATTATTCATATATTCAAAACCTTTCTCTATGATCTAACATATTACATTTGAACTCAAAATTCATATAAAAAATGACGTGACCCCTCCATAGCTAGAAAGCCTCTAGCTGTGAAGTAAGAGAGGTGAATATTGTGGTGAAAATGGGAATTACCTTTTGCACACCACCAAGTTTGCCCTGGTTGGAATTTGGGAATTTATATGTGACAACGAAGGTTTTGGAGGCTAATAATAAACAAATAATACGTTGGTGTAGATCTAAAATTTGGGTGCTAATACCAAGGGATTGATCACCCATTTATAATATTCCTCTCTGTCCTCTTCATGACAACCTCCAAAAGTAACTTGGGGGAGGCCTATGAAATTTGTCAAAATATGTCAGAGTAGTCATCTCTATCAAAATTCCTTCTCAAAATCCTGGGTCAAGCTTGTTGACTAGCTTAGGAAAAAATAATTAATCTTATTGCATCTTGGACGAACTTGACAAGATTTGGCTAGGTTTGGCCCAAACTCAAACAAATTAGACATATTTAGAAACAAATTTGGGAATTCTTATTTTAATGTTGAAAAGTAAGAATAGTGTGTAGCACAAAACCCCAATGTCATGCATAGAGGATTTATTTCACAGGTAAATAGAAAAGAGGTTGGGATTTTATTCCTTTTTACTAAAGAAGTAAATGCCATTTTATCAAGTGCATAATCAATCATGTTGGGTTCTTTTGTTTCCTCTAATATTTGAGTACACGTGGATACATGTTCAAATTAGTTGATTTCGTTGTGTTGAAGCCTAGAAAATCTCTGCTTCAAACATTGGGGAAAACCACCCGGTCGGGACCTTAGGACAGCTCATTTTCCATTTGGTATGGTGGCTCCGAATGGATTTAAAGGACCAGTTTCCTTATAAATAAATGGGTTGGTGATGGGTTGATTTGGATGAGTGGAAATGAGACTAAATTGACTGAAATAAAACTATCTAATTAAATTAAATGCTGATAAAGAAATTCTAATACTAACCCGAGTAATTATATGTGAATACAACTTAAGATTGTTCCAATTTAACAATAATCATGAAGATGTATTATTATTTAAATTGAAATGTGCAGAAACGAATAAAGATAACTCTGTTTAAGAAATTAAACAAAGTTATATTAGCATATTGCATTCATCATTGTATACCATCTATATATGCTTATGAAAGATAACATTTCAATTATACTCAGAAATGATATAGAAAAAGAAACGTTA